>JAKCPB010002057.1:0-104379 GCA_021442155.1 Cymbidium sinense | reverse complement strand
TCACTTGTAAAGTCGGATGACTCCCTCAAAATTATACCCATCCTCAGGTACTTCAAACAAATCACTCCTTTCATTGATGAAGAATTGATTCTAACATTGGTGAGTGGTAAAATGGAACTATTTTACAAATGAAGAGTCTCACGATTTATCTTGGTGATGACCTACTCAACATGAAAATTTTGATTAGATAGTGTCAACAGAATACCAATATACTATCCACATGAAATTACGAAGAATGATGTATAAGCTTAGAATTCATATTGGAATTACTAGCGAGAGCTCAAGTCTTTAGCAAGATGTGGAATCAATGAAGTCTTCAAATATCATGAAGAAGTGATAAGTTTTCCACTAAAGGTCTTGGGTTCATCCACAAATCTCATCAAAATAAAGTTTGTTATAATATAATAGAAGCCGAGATCGAAACTAATAGTGATGAAGAAGATGATCTCCATGAAATTATTCTTACAAATGATGAAGAAGTAGAAGCCAAGCTTGTGCCTGAAGAACTCAAAGATGGTGGACAAATAGCTACTATGGATGAACTCAAAGAAATCAACCTAGGAGTTGAGGATGATCCCTGTCCAACTTTCATGGGTGCCCTTCTAACTGATGTGAAAGTTGAAGAGCTTAAAATGCTACTTTGTGAATTCAGGGATTGCTTTTCTTGGACATATTTTGAAATGTCAGGCTTATCTCCTAATGTAGCAGTTCATAAACTTACCATTAAACCAGATGTTACACCTGCAAGCTCTTAGGCAAATGAGATTGGAGATTGAAGAACAGGTAATTGCAGAAACTAAGAAGCTGATCAAAGCATGCTTCATCAGGGAGGAGAAGTATACATATTGGATAGCCAACATTGTCCTAGTTAGGAAGAAGAACGACCAAATCATTATTGACTTAGGGACCTAAAAGGCGTGTCCAAAAGATGACTTTCCGCTTCCAGAACTACTAGTGGATAATACTTCCAACTATGACATATTCTTATTTATGGACGAATCATCAAAATATAATCAAATCAAGATGGCGCCTGAAGATGAAAGACACACATCATTTAGGACATCAATTGGTATATACTGCTACACAATCATGCCTTTTGGTTTGAAACATGCTGGAGCTACATACCAAAGAGCCATGATGCATATTTTTGATGAGTTGATTCACCAGAAGGTGGAATATTATGTTGATGATTTGGAGGTGAAGAGTTTAAATCGTGAAAATCACTTTGAAGACTTGAGAATTATAGTGGAGAGAATCAAAAAATATAATCTCAAGATGATTCCTCTAAAATGTGCATTTGGAGTTTCCTCTAGAAAATTTCTCGGGTATATTGTACATCATAGAGGAATTAAAATTGATCTTGTTAAAATCAAGGCAATTATGGAGATGCCTCCACCGAAGAATTTGCGTCAGGTCTATTCTTTACAAGGATAGCTTATTTTCATCTGTCAATTCATATCAAACATATCGGATCTTTTCATTTACAAAGTTAAAGAAGAAGAATGCTCCATTCAAATGGGACAAGGAGTGCTAAGAAGCCTTCAATAGCATTAAAAGCTACATGTTAAATCCACTAATCCTTATAGCGCATACTCCTGGATGCCTCTCATTCTATACACAGCTGCATTAGAAGAGTCCCTTGGAGCATTATTGATGATTTTCTCGATGAGCAAATTATGCTCATTCATGAAAGAGAAAAATCACAAATTTAGAAAATATACATTGATGGAGCTTCATCGATCAAACAAGCCTGACCTCAAAATTTTCCAAGGGCAAGAGCAGGAATCAGCATCATCTTCATAACACTAGAAGGAGGGATAATGAGATGATCATATGGGTTGATCGAGCCAAGAACTAATAATGAAGTCGAGTATGAAGCATTAGTGGTAGGTCTTGAAAAAGCTATTTTCATAGGCATTCAAAACTTGCATATTTTCAGCGATTCTTAGTTTATTATAAATCAAGTACTTGGCATCTATAAAATCAACAAGCTTGAGTTATCTTTCTATCATAAGAGATTTCTTGAGCTTATGAAGCAAATACAAAATATCACATTAACTCGAGTCTCTCGATCCGAGAATAATAAAGCGGTGCTTTAGCAAAATTAGCTAAGGAAATGGAAAGTATGAATGATGATTATGTCATGATCGGGATATTTACTCGACAATTCTAGAGCCAGCAAAGTACCAATCCCCTCAGGTAGAGGGGTTATCAAATTCAACATAGCAGGATGCAACTTAGGTTGCTCCTCATTCTCCCAAAATCAACAAGAAGTTATAGCAAGAACATATAAGCATGATATTGCCCCGAAAAAATAGTATGAAGCCTTTATAGTATAAGAGACACATGATTGGAGGCAACCCTTCATTGAATACTTTAAAGAAGGTAAATTACCAAGTAATAAATCACTAGCGACTCAAATCGAGAATATTGCTATGCTTTTTATCAACAACACTTTATATCGTAGATCCTTTGAACAAATGGCTACGATGCCTAAATATAGATGAAGGTACCAAAGTGATGGTTGATGTTCATGAAGGACTTTGTGGTGCATCTTAGGTCCCAAGATGGTAGTAAAGATCAAAATGATGGGATATTATTGGCCATCTATGGTGAGACTATATCAATCATGCTAAGAGGTATTATGAATGTCAAGTACATAGGAATATAATCCAACAACCTCCAAATCCACTAGCATCATGGCCTTTTGAATGTTGGGGTATATAGATGTAATTGGACTAATTGATCCACCGTCATGTGGATCGCTTCATCCTAACAAAAGATTATTTTTCTAAGTGGGCTGAAGCTACCCCGCTTAAGAAGTTACTGCTGATCGAGTGATCAACTTCTTCACACATAATATGGTCTATATATTTGGAGTGTCAGGCAAAATAATTTTTAATAATGGCATAACTTTCAAAAATACAAAGATTTATAGATTCATCGATCGACACAAAATTGATTGACGATATTCTTTAATATATATTCCAAGAGAAAATGATTTGGCAGTATATATTAAAGAATATCCTTACTAAAAATAAGATAGAATGGAGGAACTATGGGCGTATCGAACAAGACAGTAGTCAAGTTGCTCAAGAAGATCCTTACTAAAAATAAGAGAGAATGATACTAAACTAATAGAGGCTATGGGCATATGAACTACCTATAAGATCCTAAAGCCACTCCTCATTCATTAGTATTCAAAAGCTGCGGTTCTTCAAGTTGAGTTGCCATCACTTGAATAGCGATCCAATATAACCTAGCTGAAGATCAAAATGCTCATTTGAGAATGGAGGAACTCGATGCTTGATGAAGTTAGATTGCAAGCTCATCAAAATCTAGAAGTTTATCGAGCAAATATGTCCAGGGCTTTTGACCATACGGTGCGACTTTGAATATTCCAAAAAGAGAAATTAGCCTTGGTGCTGAGAAGACCAATTATTCCTAATCAAAAATTTGGTGGAAAATTTGAGCCTAATTGGGAGGGCCCTTTTTTATTGAAGTGTGCCAGGAGGGGGCATACCAACTCATTAACTTAAAGGGTGAAAGACCAATGCAACCAATCAATGGTCATTACCTAAAAAAATATTATACATGATAAATACATTCTCGAGGTATAATATAAATCCCCCAAGATAGTGGGTATTTTTAGTATATCTATTTAGTGACATGCTTGCGAGAATCTAAATATATATTTACTCAAGATAAAAAATTTCCCATGAAAATTCCCCTGTTACAGGAGATTATATATATATATATATATATATATATATATATATATATATATATACATATATAAAACCCTAAGAGCATATCAACTCAAATATTGATATATTTGCTTAATTTCATCTTGAAAGTTCTTCTAAATGTGCTTTAGAATTCCCCCTGCAAGACAAGGGGCATATTTATTTTATGTTAAGTTTATTTTAATTGACATCGAGCTATAAGGCGAGATCCTCGTACATATTCTGATTCAGGTTGACATCGAGCTTTATGACAAAATCCCTGAACTTAACTATAACTATTATTGCTAAAGTTGCAGGCTCCTGCAGGAAAAAAATGAATCTATTTCTATGCATGAATAGATAGCCCTAAATGCCAAACATTTCTCTCCAAGATTCATCAAATATCGGAGAGTATGTTAGAAGAACTCCTAATCTTGGAAGCTTTAATAAACTAAGTTGGAAAAACATCAACCTCTATATCCTAAAGTCTAGGACATAGATGGGTTCTAAAGGCCAAACTCAATAAGCCCATAAATGGTTGAGATGTTCATGCTCTCCTCACTCAACAAGTTGTAAGAAAAGGTCGTAGTGAAAGAGCCCCCATTCGTTAGTCCGATGGCCAAATCACCAACCCATCATAGCTAAATTCAAAGACTCGAGTAAGTTCTAAAGGTCAAACTCAATAAGCCTATAAATGGCCATGTTGTTGATGCTCTCCTCACTCAACAATCCATAAGAAAAGGTCACAGTGAAAGAGCCCCTGATCGTCAGTCCAATAATGATAGTTGTTTAATCTCAAACTAGATCCAGGTTAGTGACTAATCAGAATCCAAGAGACTTTTTCGATCGATGATAAGACAATCTCGAAACTCTCAATTCAGAGCTGCCTCAAGTTAATATTTATATTGCTTGTAAGGTGATATTTCACTCTATTTTGAAATGATATGATCAAGCATAAAGTATAGATCAAAACCAATCTCCTCATCAAGTCCGTCAAAGCAAAAAGCACGGGACCGAGGAAACAATTCCTTAGTTCACATACAAAACTAAAGAATTATGTGGTTATTTAGTCTATTAATGCATGCATTGCTAGGCTAATAACTCATAGACTAATTCTGGGTCATCTATACACACTCTTCAGTCCGTTAAAATAAAGCATAGGGGTGAAGATATTTCACGACAAGTCAATACACCAAATCAGTCAATCTTTCATCAAGTCTGTCAAGTTTAAACCTAGGACAAAAGGAATTCCAAACATCAAAATAAGCAAACCAATTCCTCCATCAACCTCAACCAAGCATGAAGCTGGGGTTGGAGGAAACTCAAATATGTAACAACATAAAAGAAAAGATCTTCAGTAAAGTCATTGAAGTAGATAGTAGATAGTGTAAGAACTCTTATCTATCCGACAAATTGATTCTTACAAATCAATCCTGTCACTTAGCATGTCCAAAATAAGGCATCATACTAATGACAAATCCTATCAAAGCTCTGTAAGCTATTACAATCAAAGCTAAAATGATCCAAGTTCTATGGACAGCCCAAAGGGTCAACTAGTTTTCAGCAAATGAGACTCACTCCATATGTGAATCACATTTGTTGGGGGGTATTTATTGACCTTCACATATGCTACACAAGCCGAATCGAGCTTATAAGGTGAATTTGATCGACTTCAAATTCTTTAGAGCATAAATTGAGACTGAGATGTGCCAAAAATCATCAAAATCATCAAATGATCCTCAATCGATAAATAAACTTTCACATCATCAAAATTGGTCAAAATATAAATATTGCATAATCTAAAGATCAACCGAGCAAAGCATCAAGCTATGATGCTAATATGCATATATGTAGAGAAAGGCGATGTCCAAAGCGACCTCCGTTCATAAAATTAATTATGTGTTAGTTTTGAAATATTAAAATCTATCAAGTAAGACTATTCACACTCAATTCAAACAAGTCCGCATGAAAATCAAGCGATTAGAAATGATAACGCGCATTTTGAGCTAAAATTGATCCAATTTGATGACAATTTGAACCAAATAACCTCGATCAAAATGGAATTATCTTTATTGTATTTTCAAAACATCAAATAATCTTGAATAAATATATATATCAACCTATATTGAGGTCAGTGTAAAGTTCATATTAAAGTTGATTAAATAATATTAATAATATTATCAAAAGGGTTAATAACCGAAAATTGACCCATAAGGACTAATAACCTAAAATTGACCCATAATCTATTTTCACGATTGAAGGAGCACACAGCACGCACGACTCGAGCACGCACGGCCCATGCGATCTCTTTGTTCGACCTTTATGGTGAAATTATTCCCGCCTTAATCTATCCTTTTTTGAAGAGGATAAATGAAAATGAAAATATATGCCTTTAGGTCGGACACCACATAGATCCACAGATGGTCTTATTAGGGTGATCAAGTATGACATTGAGGAGAGGTGTGCTATCTCGAAAGATAGAAGTCACCACCCTACAATGGACCTAATCACCTGAATAAGGACTGCTAAGGACTATAGGTTTTCATATATACCAGAGATTCTTCCCTACTTTACATGAAAAGTAAAGCAGGATTTATTTTAAATCGGGTTCATTAAGTTCCCTATGGAGGCAAGCCCCCATAGTTATTTACATCTTAAGGAATGAGATTCCTTAAGAATACTCTCGATTAAGGTAAATGATCATTGTCTTAAAAGATTTTGAGGATAGGACTATCAATCAATTGGTTTATTTTTGGAAGATCAAATGGGATTGATCAAAGTGGAGGGAGTTCTTTCAGAGCTAAAGGAAGATAAGTAGGAGGCACTTATGATGCTAAGAAACCTAGCAAGCATCTCAAACTATCCTATGGTTGGGCTTCATATTTTTAAAGTTGAAGAGAATTATTTGTTTGAGTTGAATTTTTATTAGAGATTTAGGGCTTACAATTCCATGATACAAGGTCATAGAAAGTTCCTAAGAGGTGAGGACTTATGCTTGTGGCCCGCAAAGGGGAGAAGCAACCTCAGAACCTAAATCGAGGGAGCTTTGGCGAGGGCCAAAGCACGACCTAAATCTAAGGTGAAAATGGGTATATGGTTCACCTCCATAAGAGAGGATAAACCACCCGACTGTTTGGACTTATAACTACTTAGGGGTGGCCACCAACTAACTCCTCCTATGATTTTAAATGCATGGAGGCAAGTCATTTGTCTTATGCAAGATAGCTAGGCTATTATTTACTTAGAAAGAGACTAAGTCCTTAAACACACTCCCTAAGAGACTAGATCATGTAAGGACATGCTTTAATGACTTAAATCTAATGCAAATCATATTACATTTTATTTTCATTTTTGGACAATCAATTTGACATAGGCTTTAGGATTTTTGCCTAATGCATGAGAAATAAGATTATGGGCCAAAATTAGCTAGATAAGGAGGTTTTCAACCATGGCTCTCAGTCAAGCCAAGTTCACGGCATGGGTGGAAACCCTCCAATCAAGAGTGAAACAATATGCCTTGATGCATGATGTTATAAAATAATGCTCATCCATAAAGGTTGCTAATTCTTTTATCTTGATTTTTAACCTAAGCTTTAGGTGAGGTTATGAGTTATTTATTTTCAATTTTGAGTTAATTAATTTGGTAAAAGATTTATTTTACCCTAAAAGCCTAATCGTCATCCAGCCATACATCAAGCAAGGAAGAAACTAGGAAAATGATGTCATTTCTAAAGCACAAGCTAAACAAAATATCAATCATTTTATAAAGCTAACACAAAAGAATAAAATACCATTTGTGATCAGGCACCACCACACAAACCCCAAAAAAATTGGGTACGAGCTCTACCCTTATACAACGATTATAAATGAATTAATTACAATTATGCAAGGAATCCATGTTATTGGGGTCTTCATTTCTTCTTTTCTTCTTTCTTCTTTTAGTTCCTTATTTTGGATGGCTGGAAGGTGGTTACTCTAAAGGCTTTACATGGTACATAAGATGAGAACTTATGACCAATGCTCATCCTAATCCCCCATAATAATCATTCCAAAATCCTAATTGCAAAATTACATGAAAAGGAGAAGTAAATCTAGTTAACACCTGCATAATAGAGATTAGCTAAACAAATCATACAAATCCCATGTATATTGAACTTAGCATGCATGGGTGACTAAGTCCACGGCTATTGGATTATGCTTAAGGTAAAAGCACTGCAAAAGCATTTATATTTTTATTACAACCTTCAACTTAGAAGGGTGGTCTCATTTAAGTTGTTTAGTTGATTTGGTTGATTTTTTTGATGATTTTAATTTAGTTTGAATGAACTACTTAATTACTAAGTTGCAAGAGAGGGAGAGAGAGAGAACTTCTCATTTCTCCCTACCTTAAGTAATTTCTAAGATAGATTCATTAATGATTTTTATTTAGTGAATGTTTTATTATGTGTTTTAGTTAATCCTAAGTTTATATTTTCCCTAAACAACCTATTAAAAAAGAAAGACATTTTAATATTAAGTAAAGTGAATTACTATCACAAAACACACAACATTTTATTTCTTTCATCCCATATGTGTAATGAATCTAAGCATATCTATACATGCGATGCAAGTATTTATCACACCTTAATGATGAATGCTAAGAGAGGTTGCTTAAGGAAATTTGGAATGTTTCATGTATGCATGATTTTGTTAAGTAGAAGAGAGTGATTCTTTTATCCATTTTTCCTATGCACATTAACAAGTATAAAATACATAAGTGAGTACGGCGCTATTGTTAGCACCAGGGGTGTAAGGTACAAGACCTACTTAGGGCTACTTAAAATACTTAAAACTAGGATTAATAACATACCACTTTTCTTAAATACATGTGTACAAAGGAAATGCATGGAAGAGAATCATGCAAAAGTTTATGTTTGTTTGTTTAAGTAGAGAGAGTGAGTCTTTTATTTATTTTCATATGCACATTTACAAGTATAAAAGACATAAGTGAGTCGATGCCATTATTAACACTAGGGTGTAAGGTACAAGACTACTTAGGGCTACTTAAAGCCTCATACCCTGGTTGTCAGGGTAATATACCACTTTTCTTAAATACATGTGCATGTATAAAAAAATGCATGGAAAGAGAATCATGCAAAAAGTTTATGTTTGTTTGTTTGATTTTGGTTGTTTAATTTATATGTTAATTATAGATTCTTGTCATGACATAGGGGTATAGGAATGGATTTCAAAAATATCCTTTTCAAATCATTCCATCTATCACAAATCACTAACAAATTTTATACATACAATCATAAGGAATTATACTTTTCATTTGTAATGTTTAATTATAATTGATATTATAATTAATTAATTTTTTTATTAGTCATTAATAAATTCATAGAAATTTAGAAAGTCATCCCATAAAGATGCATGAATTTTGATTTTCTGAAGTCATTAATTATATTTTTAAATATAAAGATAATTAAAAGATCATTTAAGATCAATTAAAAGTTTTATTAGATTTTATTGATTATCTTTAATGAACTTGAGTTTGTATTTTTTTTTATTTTTTTTAATTAGTTTAAATTTAGGTTCAATTGATTTTAAGTGATTTTATGAAGTTTGTTAATTTATTTTATTAAAATGAATCATTTAATCAAATTATATCTTTCCAAAGGTTCTTTTAACTTAAATTTTTAATGGTAATGTATTTTAATATTATTTCTTTAAGTTTCAACTTAATTTATAGTTTAATTAATGAAATTTAATTTTTACTAAGTAAAAGCTACTAGTAAAATTTGGGGATTTTTGGATTTGGATTTAAAAGAATTGTTTATAATTTTAGTATTTTTTATGAATTTTTGAAGTTTTAGATTTAAATAATTTTTAGAAAAAATCTATTTTCCCTAAACATAGTGACATCTTAATAGTTTATTAATTGGGGGTAAAGATGGTATTGTATTAATTAAATCAAGAAGAAGGGATGAGTCATTAAGATATTTAGTTTGATAAATTAATCATAATCTGGGAAATTAATTTCTTAAATTTTAATTAATTAATTTCATTATCAATCAAAATTAATCATGATATCATATTAAGGAAATTTGTATTATGATGAAAAATTATTTTAAAAATGAAGATTGAGTGAAAACTTATCATGGTTTTAACATGATTATTGAAATTTATTTTTAATTGGAATTTAAAGTAAAAAAAAGATTATGAGTAAATTCTAAAATTTGCAAAAATTATCTGATTTAGGTGATATAATTTGTTAGCAAGGGAAAGCCTTGGAATGAGCTTATTATTATGAAATTTTTTCTTAGTGATCATTTTTTGAAATTTAATTTTGGGTATTTTTAAATAATAAGCTAATGGGTTTGAGAGCTCTTAGGAGAATGAGGAAATGTCAGATCTAAATTTGGAATGAAAAGTGAACGAAAATTAACTATTTTGTTTTTCATTTTGGCTCCAAACTCATGTCATTTTGGCGAGTGGTTGGAATAGAGAGAATCATCCTACATGGCTCTATGGTTGGCTGGGCATGAAAAGTGGCCATGAAGGACAAATGGGTGTCTAGCCAAAGTGAGAGTCCTTCATGCCAAATATTCAGCGGAGAGTGATTTCACCATCCCATGAGTCATGCTGCTCCAACCACTCATTATAAAATGGATCCTTGCTGGACCATTGGATGTGAGTCAAGTGGCCAAGAGAAATGATCACTTTGGAAAGTGTCTTTTCTTATGGGATGCCTTTGACCCATAGTGGTCATTTGGCATTGAATTTGATTGGAGATTTGAAATGAGAAAAAATAAGTTGGACCAAATTTCATATCATTTGAAGTTCATTTGGTTTAATTTGGGTTAATTTGACCCATTTTGGGTCAAATCTAAAATGAGTTAGGTTGACTAATTGGTCATTGGGTCAAAGAGTTGGAGTCAAGTTCAAATGATCATTTGATTGTATTGGTTCAATTGGTTTCAATTAATTTGATTTTTGTTTTAATTTGGTCTTTTAATTCAATTTGGCTAAGTTGACCAATTTATTGAATTGAAGTAGGAATCATGACTTGGTTTGGGTTTGGTTGATCATTTGGAATATGTTTTCAGCTTTGGTTTCAATCAATTTTAGTTTAATTTGATTTTGGTTTGATTTGACCATTTAGATCAAATTGGCTAGTCAATTGAGCTAGGGGTAGGTCTGTTGGTCAATTAGTCAAATTGGTTTAATCTTTGGTCAAGTTCAATAATCAATTTGGAGTGAACTTAATTTTAATGATATGGTTTAGTTTCAATTTGGTTCTAATTTTCATATGGGTTAATGGGTTGACCAAGGTCAATGGGTTGACTTGGTTTGACCCAATTCATGATAATTGATTAACATGATGATCAACAAATATGACATGAAGTTTGGATTGGCTTAATTCACTTTGATTTGGATTGAATTGATTTTGGTTCATGTGGTCAAATTGGTAGGTCAAATGAGCCAATTGGTTAATAATGATCAAGGCTTGATTGTTTGGTTGAATCAATATGGATTTATAATTAATATAAATCCATTTGTAATGGATTTGAAGTCAAATGAGTTTTGATTCATTTGATAATTTCAAGTCAAAAGGTGAATATGGTTTGACTTGGGGTTTAATTTTTTTGAATTTGGTTTTGAATATTTGAATTTATATTTCATTTATATTTGTGAATATAAATGGGTAATGAGTAAAATTTCTTGAATTTGAGTTGATTTAGATTTGATTTGAGCTAAGTCCATAAGAGAATCAAAGGTTCAAGAAAGATTTTTTTTTGAATTTGAATTTGAGTTTTTTTGAATCATGAGTTTCAATAATTTGGAATTGATTCATGATTTGAGAAAATCCATTGAAGTGATTCAAGGTTTGATTTGAAGTTGATTGATTGAGTTTGAGTTTATCTTGAAAGAAGGAAGTGAGGATTTGGTTTGCTATGGGATAGGTAAATTTTTCCTAACATAAGGCATAACTTATTCTGGTAAAACCTTCTAAGTCTGGGGTTAGGTTAAGTGTTGAATCCTGAAATATCTTAAGACTAAGAAACTCTAATTAAGAGAGTTTATGTCTAAGATGGAGGTTGAGCTCATCTAAAATGAGGTCAACAACCTTCGTTTTTTTTTCATCTGTTCTTTGTTTGGAATTAGCAGCGAAATCTCCTCAATTGGTTCCCCCTCCTCTCCTCCAAGAAATGACTCTCATCTTGGTTCTTGTTTTCTCTCTCTCGTCCATCTTTTAAAAGGGTAAGTTCTCCCTCTCACCCTTTATTTTTCCTCTATCCCCTTTTGACCCCTCCTCTCTTTCATTTTCCTTTTCCCTCCTTGGGTCAAAACCCTTCCCTAGGATTTTCTTTTCATTTCCTTTTTCCCAAATCACCAAAGCCTTCCCTTGGCTGAAATTCTCCATGCCCTCACCTTTGTCCTCTTCCCCTTACAACCCTTTTCCTTCCTCCCTCTCTTCTCTGTTTTGATTAAGTCAAGTGAATTGCATATCTTTCCTTCTCCCTTTCTTCTTCATTTTTTATAGATTCCAAAACCCAATTAATTTTAGCAAATCGAGAATTTTAGCAAACTAAATCTGAAATCAGTTTGTAAATAAGATTTGAAACTTGAATCCCTCTTGTATTAGTAATAGGGAACTTCCACATGGGGATGTGCAAGTTCGTCATTATGGCTAATTTGTGGATATGTGAATGTATATATATATATATATATATATATATATATATATATATATATATATATATATATATATATATATATATATATATATATATATATATATATATATATATATATATATATATATATATATATATATATATGCATCTTTCTTCTGATTTCAAGATCCACTATATGGTAGGGGTGTGGCGTGTGAAGGCAGTGGTATCATGAGATGACTCATTTCGAGGCGTCAGTAAAGCAACAAATTGTTAGATGTAAAATTTAGACTTTTGGAACTTAGATAAATTTAAATGGAAATCTTTTAAAATTGAAATAAAATAAAAAAAAAAGGGAAAATGACATATAATGAATACAAAGGTAAAACATCAAATCAAAGAGAAAAGAAGTAAAAAGCACTTACAAGATTTATCTAAGTAAAGTTGAAAGCCCACCCAAATTTTGAACTAAAAAATTATCCCCTCTCTTTCAAGCACTCCAACTCCTCAAACAAGTGGAATGAAATGGAAGGCCCCTCTTACTTATTTATAGGAATTAGAGGAAACAATGTGGAACCCATCCTTATCTAAATTTAATAATCGGTGTGGTGACGGGCTTTGATGGATGATACTAAACTCACAAGCTTTAATTGTAATCCTGGTTTAAATTGAAGCGGTAAAATGGGTTCTCTTTTCTTCAAATTTTATAAAACTAAACAAGCTTTTGTTGAAACTTTAAGAGGCATATATCAAACTTATAAGAGACTTATAATAAATTTGAAGTCCAGTTATTCACTAAATATGAAGTCTAATGTGGAGTTAGGGATATTGGAATTGATGTTTGTTTATGTGAATAGTGCCTCTTATTAAATAGTGAAAGTATTAAATTCACAAACAAATAATCATAAAACTAATTGAACAATTGAAAATTAGGCATGGTATCAAAAGAAGTAGGAATCTTGATTGAACATCAAATCAAAGCATAAGAGAGCCTCTTGAAATTAAGATATACCCTTCAAATATACTCAAATAAATTGAAGAAAATTAAAGAATTCATCAAAGATTTTCCATGAGATCAATGATTTCTAATAAGCATAAGATGAATCATTGGAAAATGTTTGAAGTATATTCATTACTTATTAAATACGAATTAGATCAAGGAGAATTTGAGAATAGTTGGTGATGAATTTGAGAATTGTCATAAGCAAGAGTCTATTGAATATTCAAATACTAATCAACTTGGAATCAATTAAATATTAATCCAAAATATCTAATAAGATATTAGATCAATTTACAACACATTATATGCCATCAGATCTTCAATTTTTTGTGCAAGTAGACAGAAAGTGATACTAAATTAAATGCTACACGAATGAAGTAACTTTCCTTCAATCCAAAAATAAAAGAAATTTTATTATAATTATGATTTTTATTGTCAGTGATTTCATTAATTAGATGAAATTATCTCTATAAATACTGCTTCTGATTAGAGATTTAAAGTGCAAATTTTAATATGAAAGGTTGCACATGATAAATTGGAATTAAATAAAAAATAAAAATCAATCTCAAATAAAATTACCTAAATTACAAATCACCGCATCCTTACACTATGAATGCTTAAATTTAGTGTTTGAGGATCTTGCTGGGTTGCTTTCGGTTTAGTCTTAGAGCGGATCTAGATTAACAAAACTTAAAAATCTTATTATAAGGATTTCAACTTATTAAAATATGAGAAAATTACTAGATAGATCATCCTCTATCAGAGTTGATAAGATTTGGAGTTCTCAAATATATTTGATTCAATCAATTAACTTATCATGATGGGTGTTGAATGGTGATTTCAAGGAGGATACTTCCATAAAAAGTGATTCTAATTTAGATCAAACTTAAATCAAATATCAATCTAAAAGCTTAAATGAAATTCAATCATTAAAATCAAAACTCAATCTATCTACCTTCCTAACTTTTTGTTCAAGGTGACAAATTAAGAAAACTCAGCTCACAAAGGAGTAATGTCAAATCAAGTGTTCTTCTATGTTACTCTCATCAATGTCATGGTGGATGTGGCTTATGTGGCTTGGCCGTGGCTCCATGATGATGCTTCGATCGAGTCCTTTGATCGGTGGTTTGGCCATGCTCCATTATATTACGATCATCGTAGCGTATCTCCACTGGCTCCTTTGAGTTTGAACCATGGGTATACTTGATAGAAATAAGTCCTCTCACGTGGGTCTTAAGATTATCTCCTTGACAAACACCACCCCAGTCTACAAGATTTCTTGGATGGTAACCCATGTATTCTTGATAAGGATCCTTGTCATGTTGGGTCCCTCTCCCAATTGGGATAGCGGATGGGGATAACCATGGGATCTAGATCTTGCACATCATCATTCCCCCAACCATCCGCTTTAAGCTTATGATGATGAATTTCATAAATTCTAAATCTAAATTCTAAAACTCCACAAGCTATATGCTACATATTGAGCAATCTAACGACTAGCCTTAATCGAAAGTTCTCTCTGATGAGAGGTGGTGCTTATAGGCTTGCTTTATGGAAACCTAGAACCATATCTAAAGTTCTCACCAAATGAGGATGAAATCTCTGGGTAGTGTCTTATCTACTATTAATCTTCCTTCGAAAATTACACCAACACATTTTAAACCATCTCTTCAATATGTTGAGAGGTGATTGGCAATTTTTGGAGCCCGGTTATACAATGTAGTTTAATGATTGAACTCACAAAAATAAATTAATAAAATTGAAAGGTTAGATAATAAAAAGAAAGTAGATCAATAAGATGTAATAGTATCACTTTCATAATTTTTTTTAAATATTTATAAAAATATATCTATAGAAGGAAATAATTTTAAATGTTAGAGCGAAAATTTGATTGCAATTTAAATGTTGTCATAATTAAAGGAAAAATAAGAAGGAAATGATGAATAATTTCTTGGCGGATTGGCAAGAGTGAAGTAGATAAAAGATTGGTAATTTTATAGTTAATTATATAACATAATTTATATGAGGCAGTGAATAGGTTAAATTAAGATCCTTATTTAAGTTAAATAAGATGTAAAGATGATTATTTAAAAAAAATCATCCACCCTATTTGATGTGTAAGACTAAAAAATAATTTGTTTATATCATATTGTCAAATTAAATAGAGATTATTAAATAAAAATTATGTAATTATGTTGTGTGATCTAAGTGCTAATAAGGTATTGTAAAGTTTACATGAATTTTATATCTATTAAAAATTTGTAACTTGTGATCGAAGAATATATGCATGCATTATATCATATTAAGGTGATCGATTGAAGTATTTTAAAAATTAACCTTAATTATATTTATATGTTTTCTCAATTTTAGAAAAATTAAATATAAAAAATTATCAACAAATATGTAAGAATTTTAAAATGCATATCTATATAAAGAATGTTATTACAAATTGTAAATAAGAATATCAAAAAATATGTGTGACTTAATTTAATCATATATATTTAAAAGTGAAAATTCATAAATCTATAATGTATATTATAAAAATAAAAAATAAATAATTTATAAAGTATATACATTGGTGTAAAATCGATAGTGTGAGAAGAATAAAATTTATCAGAAAAAAAATAAAAGAAATACATTAGAGGCAACAAAAATATGATCTATGAATTTTTTTAATGATAATAAAATAATTATCAAATTATTACACATATGCATACACAAGATTTTATTGTCTAGTATTAGAGTGGCAAGTGAAAATAGAGTAAAAAGAAATAAAAGTGTATATATATATGAATTACCTATGTTTAAAACTCGTGCATGAGATTTATCCTATTAGGATCACACAACAAAATAGATTCAAAAGAAAGAAAATAATTGTAAGATGTAGGCCTTAGATAAGAATATAAAAGAACTTGAAAATATTGACTCAGAACTAACTAGAAATACCTTTGAAAATAAGGTTGAACACTAGCCAAAATAGAGAGAATTTTGCATTTTTACATATCTAACTCATAAAATTTGAGATTTACAAGGACTACTCTTTTTTTTCATAAAAAAGTAATTTGACTTTAAAAATAATGATGGTGTTATTTTTTATGTAATAATAGAAATTTGAGTGCTATTTAAGTGACAAATAAAAGTTTAGGTGTGGTGTGATATGTTATATGTTTTATATAAAAATAAGACAAAAATTGTGGCTTTCAAAATCAAAAGGAAATTTTGTATGCACACAATTCTTATGCATTTACATCCTAACTCATAAAGTTTAATAGTTAGAAAAATGACTTTTCTATGCATAAAAATGTCCATTTGATTTTAAAATTAATGATGATATAAATTTTAAATGTTATAATAGAGATCTGAGTTACTATTTAAGTAAAATAAATAAAAGTTTAGATGATAGATATAATATATAAGAAATATATAAATATAAATAATATAAATTATCTTTTCATCTAAGATATAATACTATAACCAATTATCTTATCACCACATCACTCACATCAAAAAATGACCAGAATTTTCTATGGGAAGAAACACAAGCCATTATATATATATATATATATATATATATATATATATATATATATATATATATATATATATATATATATATATATATATATATATATATATATAATAGTGATCTAAATTAATTATTTGAAAGATTGAAAATTATTTGATATCAGATATTTTTAAAAAAATATATTATAATAATTATATATATATATATAATCAAAATGCTATTTTGCCTGGCATTACCCAAATTCATAGAGAATCACACTCAACATTTGCAACAACAAAAAAGAAGTTTTTATATACAATGTAATTCTATTCTTTTATATTTATAAATTAATTATTTTTAATTTTAATTTTTTAAATTGATTTTAAAATATTAAAATTCATAACAAAATTTAAACTTATATTTTTTATTTTTTGTAAAATTTTTAATGATTTAATTGAGTCATATATAAATAAAAAAAAATAAGAAAGATGATTAAATTATAAATATACGTGTATTAAATAATTGATTTATAAATTTTCACATTAATAAAAAAAAAAAAATTGTTGAGAGAGACGAGAGAAGTGACTATTAATACGTCTATGCCTTCGCCGTGAAAACAATCGACAAGATCTTCACTCCCTTCGATCACCACATGGTCGACTCGTCACCCACCTATCCTCATCCGGGAACTCACGCTCCGTTCAGATCCACAAGTCTACGAGGACGACGACACCACCTGCTTAGTCCTAGATCTCGTTTCTTACATTAATACCCCCGGCCCCTTTTCAGGAGCGGCTGCCTCCCTCCTCACAAAACCGGCCGAATCAAATTTGAGCCGGCGTTGCACACGGTGGCATCAAACCTGAGAATATTTTGTTCGATTCGATCGAAAGGCTGCGCCTCGTCATTTGTGAAGAATTTAAAAGGATGAGTGGAAACGCCAGCTTAAATGGCGCCGGAGGTAATTGCCGGCTAAGATTTCGAGGAGATGGTGGATCTGTGGAGCGCTGAAGTCATCCTTTAGATGATGGCGGATCGAACCTCACTTGAGAACTGCTTCGCCTGAAGCCAGGGGTCTAATAGAGAAGATGCTCACTAAAGATCTTATGATGAGGTTCTCTGCAGAGCAAGTTCTTAGGTTCCTTCCTAAATTCCCTCCCAAATTCAGTTTATTCAAAACCTTTTTTTTTATATATATATATATATATATATATATATATATATATATATATATATATATATATATATATATATATATATAAATTAATTATTAGAAAGAGTAAAATAATTTAATAAGATAGGAAATATTTTTAAAGATAACACAGTGAAAAATGCTGCTTGGAAATGCCCTGGGGATCTGGAGAGAGAGAGAGAGAGAGTACCGGATTGGAGCCTTCGGCGAGTTCTGCACGCGTCTCTGTCTTCACCGGTGAGGCCTTTGTCGTGAAAAATATCTCCACAAGCTTCGACCACCACATGATCGATTTGAAGATCAAGCTCAACCGGTTGACCATTTTCGGGAACTCACGCTCGATGCAGATCCACATGTCTACGAGGACGACGACGACGCCATACGCCTAATCTCGATCTTTGCCTGAACCCCGTTTTCTACATTGATTAAGGCCTTTTCAAAAGCAATTTCACCTCCTCACATAACTTTCCTAATCTAACGCCGAATGCCACCGCCGTGACATTCTTGAAAAGGAAGAGCAGGAATGCTTATATGGAGCCATATGTACCGGCCAAAATTGAGAGAATTTCTAGTGTCCTTATGATGGATCGGACCATACCGTTCAATGGAAATTCTGAAGATGAGATTTTCTCTGCTATTAAGTGGAGAAGATCCGCTCTACAGGTTTACTTCCCCTACAATTTCAGAACCGAATTTTAATTAATGGTGAGGTTCTCTGCATATGCTATTTCCCTCCCAAATTAAGTTATTCATAATCCCTTTTATGTATACATTTTTTAAAATTCATTCACACATAATGTTAATAATTTATTATTATTTTGAATTGAATCATTTTCAGTGAATCTATGGATTACGAGAATGTAAAAACAATGGACCTGTAATTTTCTTCGCCAGAATTTAATTTCCTTGTCATTTTATGGCTATATTTTATTTAACATAAAAATACTTACATACATATTACATAATTCTGATATATTTATATATCTAATACATAAAATTTGATGTTTATATTTTTAGCATTTTATTTATACATAAAAAATGTTTTCATTCTAAAAAAAGTAATAATAATATTTTTGATATAATATTAAAAATTTTAACATTATGTATATAAATATTAATTTGATATTTATATTTTATAATTTTATTTAAACATAAAACGATGCTTTCATTTTAAAATAATAATAATAATATTTTTGATATAATATTAAGAATTTTAACATTATGTATAGAAAAATTAATTAGATATTAATTATATAAATATATAAAATTATGTGATATGTATATAAATGCCATAAGAAAATTTTCTTTCAATAAGTATAACTAAAATTAATTTTATCTTGCATCTATTGCAGAAAAATTTCATGTTTTTTATTTCAAAATTTATAACAGAAATCTTTTATATAAATAAATTTTAATTAATTTTCAATTCAGAAATAATAAATATATTTTCTCTACACTATAAATGTTACAAAACTTTCTTATAGTTAAACAAATTCTGATAGTTAAGCCTCATGTGGAAAGGCCATAAGCCGAAATTTAAAATCAAAGGTACAAAGGTGTCTAATGAATTATAATTTATGATCAATTATTTATCATCAATCAATTGAAATATTTTAGTTTGATACATGGTCTTTATATCGTTGACAAATTATAGACTTTCAATTAACAAATTTGTTTAATATATAAGTTATTTGGAATTGGGTCAACAAATACAGAATAAAAAAAAATGTCATTCTTATTTGAATTGAGAGAGAATTTCTAGAGTCTTAAATTTGTTATATAACAAAATAACTAATTTATTAATTATTAATATATACGTTATAAGGAAAAATAGTTTCTATATTGATCATTTTTAAGCCCAAGTTATATTATAATATTATTTGATGTCAAATTTAGAAAACAGCTAGGAACATCTTGCTTCTATATAACTTGATTATAAGCTCTAAGTTTTCAATTATGTCGTGATATACATGATAAATGATCCTATGAGTGAATAATATACCTCGATAAAAGATAAATACACATGAGATGCTTGTGTCTATATAATGATAAAATTATGAGTTGACTTGAGCGATAGCTTATTAGTCTATGATTATGCTCTTGAGTTAGTGTGTCCTTACTAGTGATAACAGATGCTAGCTTTGTAACAACAACAAACATCAATCTGAAAGTAGAGTCAATCTTATCAACAATGGCGGGCATCAACCTTATAGTGTAAACATATATTAGCTATATCATCGATGGAGAAGGTTTGCATTAGTATGATGTTTACATACATATACATATTTAATAGCATTCATTGGCATTATTATGGATAGTAAGCATTTAGTCTTATTACTTAGAATTTAGTATATGTGTTGATGATGAGTCTAATTATTAGACAATAAAAGAGCATCATATTCTGAGAAATGTCATTCTTATCAGCGTGTGAATGGACATTAGGTTTAACATTTTGGATAAGCCTTGATATCTACGATAGTTTTGGACCTGGTTATCCATGGCATATATCATCATTGATGTCATCAATGAGTATTAATCTTATTGATAATAATGATGTTTAAGAAAAACATTGGCCTTATTAGAGATGATATATGCCTCATTTGGTGTCAATCATGAGTTCTAATCTTTTATATTTTAGCAAATTAAAGGAAGAATGGTCCATGTAGGTAAATAACTTCTTTGAAAAAAAATTAAAAGGTTAACATAAATTTTAATTTTTAGTGGATTTCATTCCTCATGGAAAGAATGCATAGGAAACACTTTATGGCAATCAAATAAGATTATTGATCATCATGAAAAATCCATCACAATATATATATATATATATATATATATATATATATATATATATAAACCAAAATCTAATATCTTTTCCACCAGCTGGCTAGTTATCATCAATTTAAATTTGCTAAATAATAATAATGTAATAATAATAAAAAATCATGCATTTTTGAAACTTTTATCTTCATATTTTGGCAAAAATTTGTCAGAAACATGTAGCTAATGGAAAAAAACTCCCACTATAGCTCTAAGATATATTATTATGCCAGCAATCAAACGGATTGATGAAAATCACAGCAGTATCATATAAAAATTCTCACATAAGTTTCTTCACAACATGAATTCACAAATTATAATATTAACAAATTTAGGATTGATGAAAAAAAACAATATATGTACGAGTTATTTTCTACGTAGTAGGAGAAATTGAGCAGCCAATATAAAGGGACCTGCCAATGCTGCCAACATTCAAAGCTCAATTTAGTTTATTTTACTCTCTGTGTATTGTGTTATTTTCAATTTCATGGAATATCTTGTTGTTTGTGTTATTTTCTATTAGATTACTTATATCTTATAAAGACCTTATATTTTGATATGTATTTTACATTGGATTACTTATTTTGTTATCAAATTGTCAAAAGAATGTGAAAGGTGTTTTCTATTCTTCAAATATTCTTTATAAAGTTGATCATTGTATTATTTGATGATCTTTCTATTCACACTTTTTATGATTAACCTAATTTTGTTTTTAGTTCAAGTAAAATCCAAGACAATAAGTAATTCATTAATGTTAGTATCAAAGAGCTTCAACTCAAGATGTCTACTTTCTAAATCCTAAAATAGAGGCCATTCCAGTTCAGTCCATGTTCTACTTAAAACTAAATATTCATTAACTCTATACATTAAATTCAATATATAATTGTTCTAGCTTACTTATTTGTAAATAGCTTTATACATAATTTTTTAATTAATTGAATATTTAGCATAAAATATATTTTTTATAAGAGAAGCCTTTGATGATGTTTACTACACTATCTACTTCGGTGAAAATTTAATAAAACAATTGATGTAATAGAAGAATGATAGTTTTATGGAAGATAATGAGGAATAGATGAAAATGGCAAGGTTGTATGACAAATCTCCATATAACAAGTATTATAAACTTTTATAAGGTTCAATTAAGTAAATGTATAATAAAGGAACATTATTGTTCATTTTATATTTTTATTGAGTTATGTTGAAATAGTAGTAGTATAAAATTATTAACAATGTGAGTGTGCCATGTGACCTAAATTTTAATCCAAATCAAAATCGAGTCATTGCTATCTCAACTTCCCACATCATTATGATAACAACTCAAATGTTAACAATCATTCAAGATAGATTTGGAGAAGGTAAGTGACTTTAAAATTTCATAGAGATCTAAAATTAAGAGATTAACAACCTATTTGATTTCAAATATTAACTATACATTAAATTTTTAGATAAGTTCTCATGCATGCATTCATGTGATTGGTCAACCTTTCCTCTTCTGAATGATGTTATGAATTCTTAAGATTTCAGTGTTTGATTATATGGTGAATTTTGTAATGAAAGAATTTTTCTTACTTGAACTAAAATCAAAATTATTAAGTTTTTCACCTCCTTTGTGCTTTGTTCAGTTATGATAGCTAATGCACTTAATTTGGAGGCTACAATTCCCCTTATAAGTAAGAAGTGATTTCATTATCACTTTACTTGCATTTTATTTTAGCACTTTTTGCATTCTCTTATTCTCTATTGATCATTAGTTATTTTTTCAATTCCCAAACACTTTCACCAAGTAATTCACATAATACTCAGAATGCCTAAAATCCATTTGACTTAGTTAACCGACCTTCTTTCACACTCCATTCAAAACCTACACAGAATAATCCTAAAATATAAGAAAAATAAAGAAATTGCAATTATAAATTTAGAATCAATGCTCTCTAGAAATTAAAAGGTTGTGCTTAGATGCTTAAATTGATTGAAAGATGTAAAAAAATTAAAAGCTGAAATCAAGGGCTTCAACTTCATAATCAATCAATAAATTAGGATTTCATGTTTATTGGGGAGATCAATCACATAGTACGTGTGAAAAACTAATTTGAGTGTTTTTAAAACACATAGAACAAATGAAAAATAATAGAAATCATAGAGAAAATACAAGATTTAATGTGAAAAAAATGACGAAAAAAAAAATCATGCCACCACCAAGAATCCACTATGAAAGAAAAAGCGATGAGAGAGTTGTAGTACATATTACACTTATCTGGAATCTCTTCACACTTCAGTCACTCTATGTCACTCTTCATTCTCACACACAAGAGAATCAAAAGAAAATCATAAATAAACTTTAGAAAAATTGCCTAAATATGATGGTTTAACTTGAGCGCTGACTGGTGTGTCGTTGTTCTTTTTTGCTCAAGTTTTGTCTAATACTTCTTCTGACTTGAGACACTAGTTTCTCTGACATTTTGTCTTTAGTTCCCTGATCCTAGCATCGAGGCGCTATCCTCTCTGTCTCCCTAGTGCAAATCCAGTGCTAAGATACTGTCTTCTTTGTTCCTTTAGCCAAGATCTCATGTTCCAATGCCAAGGTGCTACACATTAGAAAAAAAAATACTTTGGGAGCGCTGCCCCCTACAACTCCTCAATGAGATCACCATCAAGCTCGACCGGTGTGAAGGACAAAGGATAAAAGATAAAATCAAGCTCATAGAATAACATTTCATTTCACTTCACTTTCAGTCAATCCAAATAAAGACAAAATGTCAAGCAATCAGTAGCTCAAAGAACACAATTTTTATAGTAATAACATTAAATAGAAGTTTTAGTTAAAGTTATTATTGCTTTAGCTTTTCAATGCAGCTTATCCCAAATTAGAGTTCAGCAAATTCATTTTGTCTGCATATATCTACAAGAAATTAACTTCAACAAATTATATTATTAATCATATTATATCGAAGACTTGATTATCAAAATATTTGAGAAAGTAGATAAAAGAATTCATCTTGAAAAAGTTTTATGTGATAAAATTCCAGTATGTCATAGAAACACACTGAATGCAACAGTTGATATAAGAACATAAACTCCTACCTGGACTTTATATCCTATACCAATAAAAAATGACATCAAATTGCTATATAGATTCAATACATTACTCATGATAGCCAAAAAATAGGTGAAGTTTCAATAAATTGAATAGTAGAAAAAAGATTTTCATACATAAACAAAAAAACTTTTTAGCAATTAATTCCATGGTAAAAATACTTGAAAGAAATGACAATGTAATGCTTAAAGATGTTATTTTAGAAAATGAAGTCTCAAGAAAGCATTCTAATATGAAGCCATCTAGTCTAATTGAAAAGACCTTACATTGCAAAAGAAATGCTAAGAAACGGTGCATGTAGGCTATAAGATAAATGGTTGAAAGCATATCCTAAAAACCTAAAACTTTAAAGTTCTCAAAATTATTCTATTCATAATAAACTAACATGAGCATGATTACATATAGGTAATCTAAGCATGAGCAAAGAAGCGTGTTCAAAGATTTCAGTAATCAATGAACTAAATCTTAATCAATGAGAAAATGAAGATATTTACACATTTGATCATTTTTTTTAAATATTGATGAGTGAAACACTTTAGTTATTATTATGTCATTTATAGCACTTAAGTGACTTATTTATTAAATATCAAAAGCTAAATATTCAAATTTAACTTTTAGTAGAAAATTAATTTTTGATTTTATAACGACAAGATACAATTCTCAATGCAACAAAAAATAAAGTACAGTAAAGTAAAGAGAGACAAATTTTTTATTTTTGTGTGTGGTTACAAACAAAATTATTTATGTCTACATAGCCAGTGGTTAGGAATCCACTAAATAAAATAGCTTAAATCATACTCTCATATAAGGTACAATAATACAATATATACTCAAAATACAAATATAAACTCTGAAAAATATAATAAATTTTGATAAAATATATCTCTCATAAATATAAACTATCGATTAATGATGAAAACTTTATAACTTTACTTAATTTTAAATATTGATGGTAAACACTTTAGTTATTATTATGGTTATTATAGCAAAAGGAAGGGTGGGGTAGGGTGACAGGTGTTATTAAAATTTCAAAAGCTAAATATTCAATTTTAACTTTTAGTAGAAAATTAATTTTGATTTTATATGACAAGATATTCTCAATGCAACAAAAAATAAAATCTGATTAAAGAGAGACAATAAGCACACAATTTTTTTATGTGGTTGGCCAAACCTCCCAAAATTGGCTTTATATACACTACCAGTGGTTGGAATTAAACAAAATAACACAAAACATACTCTCTTATAAGTACAACATACAATATATATTAGCCAAAGGAGTACAACGATATAAACTTCTGACACAAAATATAATAAATTTTGATAAAATCTCTCTAAATATACCAAGCTATCCAATTCAAAAGATGATCTCACAACTTATAAATGATCACTTTACAACTTACAATTTTTACAAGATAGAATGCTCACTTAATTTTGATAAAAAAATAATAAAATAAATATTTTAAAGTGATCTTATTAAGATGTTTATGTTATTATAATTTGTAGACTAATATAAAAATAATTTCAAAATAAATTCACAATACTATATTGCACAATAAAATAAATTTCAGTAAGAAATAATTTTAAGTTTAAGAGAAACTATAACTAATATGTATATAATAACGTAAGAATGATTAACTCTCTACTAAACTTCTTTTTTCTTAATTATTAAACAATAAAAATACCAAGCTTCTTAAATTTTAACTTTTAGTAGAAAATTAATTTTTGATTTTATAATGACAAAATACAATTCTCAATGCAACAAAGAATAAAGTCTGATAAAGTAAAAGAGACATGATTTTATGTATACTTGGGTGTTATTAAAAATTTCAAAAGCTAAATCTTCAATTTTAACTTTTAGTTGAAAATTAATTTTGATTTTATAACAAGATACAATTCTGATGCAACAAAAAATAAAGTCTGATAAGTAAAGAGACAATAAGCTAATTTTATGTGGTTCTTAAACCAAAATTGGCTATGTCTACACCTACCATGTGGTAGGAATCACTAAATGTAAAATAGCTACAAATCATACTCTCTATAGTGAATACAATAATATATATCTCTCCTGAGGGGTGAGTACAACCCCAATATAAACTTTACATCACAAAAATATAATAAATTTTGATAAAATATATCTCTCATAAATATATCAAGCTATCCAATTCAAAAGATGATCTCACAACTTATAAATGATCACTTTACAACTTACAACTTTTACAAGATAGAATGCTTAATTTTGATAAAAAAAATAAAATAAATATTTTAAAGTGATCTTATTAAGATGTTTATGTTATTATAATTTGTAGACTAATATAAAAATAATTTCAAAATAAATTCATACTATATTGTCAATTAAATAAATTTCATAAGAAATAATTTTAAGTTTAACTATAACTAATATGTATATAATAACGTAAGAATGATTAACTCTCTACTAAACTTCTTTTTTCTTAATTATTAAACAATAAAAATACCAAGCTTCTTAAATTTTAACTTTTGGTAGAAAATTAATTTTTATTTTATAATGACAAAATACAATTCTCACAAAGAATAAAAATAAAGTAAAGAGAATGATAAGCCAATTTTTTATGTGGTTAAAAATCTCAAAACCACTATACATGCCAGTAGTTAGGAATCTACTTGCAAAATAACTTACAAATCTCTCTATAAGGTGATTACAATACATACTTACCCACAAGGGGCGATTACAATTATCTTTACTTAAACAAAAGAAAATTATAAAATAATACATTTTGATAAAATATATCTCTCATAAAAAATCAATTCAAAAAATGATATCACCACATAAATGATCAACACAACAATTTTGACAGATAGAATGCTCACTTAATCTTGATAAGAAATAATAAAATAAATATCTTAAAGTGATCTTATTAAGATGTTTATGTTATTACAATTTGTAGACTAAAATAAAAATGACTTCAAAATAAATTCACATTACTCTATTGCATAATAAAATAAATTTTAGCAAAAAATAATTTTAAGTTTAAGAGAAACTATAACTAATATGTATATAATAGTGTAAGAATGATTAACTTTTCTTTTTTCTTAATTATTAAACAAAAATAAAATACTTACAAAATTTTAGTAAGATAAAATTATTTAAACATAGGATAAGGGGGGTGAATTAGGTGTTATTAAAAATTTCAAAAGTTAAATCTTAGTTTAGTAGAAAATTTATTTTTAATTTTATAATGACAAGATACAATTCTCAATGCAACAAAAAATAAAGTACAATAAAGTAAAGAGAGGTAATAAGCATTTTTTGTGGTTTAAACCTAACAGCTTACTCGTGATTAGGAATCCACTAAATACAAAATAGCTTACAAATTGTACTCTCCTATAAGGGGCGAGTACAACCCCAATATAAACTTTACAACACAAAAAGAAAAATATAAAATAATAAATTTTGATAAAATGTTTCTCTCATAAATATACCAAACTATCTAATTCAGAAAATGATCTCACAACTTATAAATGATCACTTACAACTTACAATTTTGACAAGATAGAATGCTCACTTAATTTTGATAAGAAATAATAAAATAAATATCTTAAAGTGATCTTATTAAGATGTTTATGTTATTACAATTTGTAGACTAATATAAAAATGATTTCAAAATAAATTCATAATATTCTATTGCATAATAAAATAAATTCTAGCAAAAAATAATTTTAAGTTTAAGAGAAACTATAACTAATATGTATATAATAGTGTAAATGATTAGCTCTCTACTAAACTTTTTTTTTTAATTAAACAATAAAAAATACAAGCTTTACAAAATTTTAGCAAGATAAAATTATTTAAACAAAGGACATTAATTGGAATAAAATGATAAGTGACAAATAAAATAGTTTAACCTTTTATAAATTTTATTTTGATAAAGAAACTTCATATATAATAAATCTTGCATATATTTTAAAATTCAATGAATAATTTATTTTCTTTTAACAAAAATGATGTTTTCAATTAATGCAACTGATCAAAACATACTTAAATAAAATTAGTATATGATTGATCTAAGTAAACTAATAAGCTTTTAATTAAAAAGAAAGATATAGCAAATATGAAAATATTTTTAGCACAATAAATTAATTTAAAATGCTTAAAATATACTTTTAAAATAGATATAAGAATAATTAATCTTTCAAATATGACTAATAAAGAAATATTTCAAGAAACCAAAAGAAATTTGTAGGAAAATAAAAATTTCAGCAAGATGAAATAACTCCTACAAACTATCACAAGAGTTTTTCACAAAAAAGAAATGATTGAAGAAACTTTGATATCCAAAGACTAATCCGCCAAAAAGTAAAAATTTGAAAGAACAAATAGATGGTGAAAATAGTATGAACAACTAAAAGAGATTAAGATCAAAAAAAATAAACTCAAGTAATTTAAGAAAGCTTATTTAGTTGAAGATGTTGAAGCTTCCAAACCAAAGATTTGATCTTGCAATATTTGGAGAACACTTGGAAGGAAAATCTAAGAAGTTTTCTCTTAGATTTGTTGGAAA
Source organism: Cymbidium sinense (assembly GCA_021442155.1). Lineage (NCBI taxonomy): Eukaryota > Viridiplantae > Streptophyta > Magnoliopsida > Asparagales > Orchidaceae > Cymbidium > Cymbidium sinense. Next base: position 75,845 of record JAKCPB010002057.1, on the reverse strand, counting down.
GATTTTAAATTTGAAAGAGCAACCATTTCATGAAGAGAATGAGGGTTATTTATAAACAAGAAGATCATTCTAAATTATTTTAAAGAAATACATTATTCTAACATCATTTTATTATATAATAATTTAATATTCAATACAAATATAATTTATATTAAATAAATATTAAATTCAAACAGGAAAAAATCATTTAGTCACATGGGAAAGTAAAAAATAATCAAATATGATTCTTAATATATTCAAGTCTGTAGCATACATTCAATATTAAAATTAGCTAATGTTTGAAAAATCATAATAAATTCAATTTTAATCATGGGTCATGTAACCTATCAAATTAAAGGAAAAAATCCAAGAAATCCATTGGGGATGAAATCAAATCTAAATTTGTTGATTATAAAATGACTTTGGCTAAAATACTAAATTTCATGTATTTTTGTTAATTATGAAATATGAACTTTAAAAATTATGACATAATTTAGATATAATCATACATATGTTAGTTATCATATAACTTTTATATTAATTAAAATATTTAATTATATTAAGTATATAAATAAGTTACACTCAATAATTATAATTAATTATCATTTATTATTTTGACAATTTAAATGCTATGAAGCATTGAATGTTAATTAGATAAAGATTTATATAAATTAATCTCATTATTATTATTTGAAATAGATAAAAAATAATATGTTAGGTTGTGAGCAAATTAATTCATACTAATGAACTCATATGAACCTCTAAGATAGTTATAAATGCATATAACCTAAAAATATCTTGAACTTCAAGATATCTATTTTGATATATCTTTCATTCTTCCATACTTGTAATTTCAACAAAACATATTATGAGATGTATTAGATATGTAATTAGTAATTAATATATCTAAAACAAATAGAACATACATTAGAACATCCTAGCATACGTTTGTTATCATCAAAATGAATCGGATTAAACATGAGGCTAATAAAGCCAACAATCTCCCCCTTTTGATGATGATAAACTAATGTTGGGTATTGATTTGGATGAAGGTGCAAATTGATCTTTCATCATAGTTTTTTTTATAAAAAAGAAACATTTCTCTTTTATTAAAAATCATTTGTGCACAAGAGATGAATAATGATGCTCTCCCTAAATATATGCATGAAATATAATTAATACTAACTAACATTTTACTCTTCTCCCCCTTTTGACAACATCAAAAAGAGAGAACAAACTACATATAATTTTAAATATTAGGATCTAACATTCCAAGCATGCATCTTAAAGTATAGAAACGTTCTTCTGGTAATTGTTTTATAAAAATATTTGTAATTGGTAAATCGGTACTAATGAAATTAATATTAACATCACCTTTCAAAACATGGCCCATAATAAAATGATGTCTAATTTCTATATGCTTGGTTTGTGAGTGCTGGATAAGATTTTTGGTCAAACTAAAAGCACTATTATTATCACATTAAACTAGAATATGTTATTGCTTAATGCCAAAATCTTCTAATTGTTGCTTTAACCAAAGGACTTGGCAACACTACTGCTTATACTCACCTCAGTGAATAAATCTACATAATTTTATTTTCTAGATGACCAAGACAAGATGATCCTAAAATTGGCATGATGTGCTTTTCTATCTACTTTTAAAATCAATCAAATCGAATAAGCAACCAAATCACATGACAAAGAATTTTTGGATACCATAAACCTAACCTTAGTGCCTATCAAATACTAAAGATACACTTGATATTAAATGAGATTCTTTTTGGCTTGAAAATGAGCACACAAACAAATAGTAAACATAATATCAGGCCTACTAATAGCAAGGTATAAAAGTACACCTATCATACTCCTATAAAATTTTTGATCAACAAATTTTTTTGATTCATCTAAATCCAACTTTGTAGATGGACTCATAGGAGTTTTACAATATTTGAATCTTTTCATGTCAAACCTTTCAAGCAATTCATTTTTGTACTTGGTTTGATAGATGAATGTGCCATTTTCTTATTTCTTCACTTGAAGTCCTAAGAAAAAATTAAGTTCTCACATCATACTCATTTCAAACTCTTTAGACATCAAAGATGAGAACTTATGGCACAAAGATTCATTTGTACCAAATAATATATCATCTACATACACTTGTCAAATCAAATCATCATATACTCACCATTTATAAATCCATGATCTCAAAAGTTACTTAACCTATCATACCAAACGAGGAGCCTATTATATAAAGCTTTTTTTTTTTTATACACATGATTTGGACAATCAAGGCTCTCAAATTAGGTGGTTGCTCTACAAAGACATCTTGGTCAATAAATCCATTCAGAAATGCACGCTTAACATCCATCTAAAAAAGTTTAAAATCTTTAAAATAAGCATAAGCATGGAGTAACCTAATAGCCTTTAGTCTTGCTGCAGGTGCAAAGGATTCTTCAAAATATATCACTTTGACTTGTGTGTACCCTTGTACAACTAACCTAGCTTTCTTTCTAACAATACAACCTAAGTCATCTAGCATATTCCTAAAAACCCATTTTGTTCTAATGATATTTTGATCTTGGGGTCTTGGGACTAATTCCCAAACATCATTTCTTACAAATTGATTCAACTCCTCTTCCATAACAATAATCTAAAAATTATCTTTTAATGCTTCTTCTAAATTTTTAGGTTCAACCTCAGATAAAAATGTTGAATGATCTACAAACTCTCTATATATTCTAGTCATAACTCCTTTTGAAGGATCTCTATAATTAGTTCCTTTGGATAATTTTATTATATTTCCATTCTTTAGGCAATGAATCATCCACATTATCTTCTAAAGATATTTTCTTAAAATTATCAATCTCTTCATCAATCACTTCATTTCTAATGGATCAATTAAATTTTCATCAAAAAATAACATGTATTGATTCTTCTACATTTTTTCTATTGAAAACTCTATAAGCTCTAGAAAGAGAGTATCCTAAGAAAATATCATCATCATTTTACAAATCACACTTCAAAATAAAGCATTTACATCCAAATACATGAAAGTGTTCAATCTTAGGCTTTTTTCTTTCCAAAAAAAAATTCATAGGGGGTCTTCTTCAAAATTGGTCTAAAATAGATCCTATTCATCACATAACATGTATTATAGCTTGAAAATATTTTGGAAATTTATACTCATCAAGCATAGATCTACTTAATTCAATTAATATTCTTTTTTTTTTACTACTACTCCATTTTGTTGGGGAGTTCTAGGTGCAAAAAATTTATGTCTAATCTCATGTTCATCACAATAATCCTCAAATAATTTATTTTCAAATTCACCACCATGATTAGTTTGAACCATATTAATCAAAAGACATTGTTCTCTTTGAATATATTTAGAAAACTTTCTAAACTCACCAAAATATCATCCTTATTAGCTACAAACAAAACCCAAGTATATTTAGAGAAATCATCAATAATCACAAAACTATAATTTTTATCACCAAAGATAGTGGTGCTTACTGTACCAAATAAATCCATGTGCAACAATTCTAAAAGTTTAGAAGTGGAAATAATATTTTACTTTAAATGAGCTTTTAGAATGCTTACCATGAATACATGCATCACAAACATAGTTTGAATGAAATTTTAATTTAGGCAATCCAACTACTAAATCAAGTTTAGCAATTTTATTGAGTGTGTGCATGTTAATATGATATAGTCTTCTATGCCATAACCATATATCATCATTTGTGTTTTTAAAATAAAGTAAATTCATATTCACATTTGAAAGCTATCTAAATCAATTATATAAATATTTTTATGTCTTTGTCCTACTAAAAAAACATTTTCAATATTTTTTAAAATATAATATGATGCATGAAATACTACATTCAAACCTTTATCACATAATTGACTAATAGAAATTAAATTAATCCTTACTAAGAAAAATTTATCTAAAGTGATAGAATTCTTACAAAAAGAACCAATGCTAATGATCTTTCCCTTTGCATTATCTCCATATGTAACAAATCCTCCATCACTTGATTCTAAAGTTGTGAATTTATCTTTATCTCCCATCATATGTCTTGAACATCCACTCAAGTACCACATGCCTTCTTTGATTTTGCTTTGAAGGCATTCCTACAAAAAAAAATCACATGTTAACTTTTGGAACCCAAACATGTTTGGGTCCACATTCTAAATTTGAAGTAAGATATCTAGCATATGTGTGGTTTTGCTTGTACCTTTGGTACCCATACATAAGATGATTGCTTAGTGTTTTGTAATTTACATGCATAATCAAATGAAATATGCCCTTTTCTACCACAATAGTTGCACCAAACATTAGTGTTTGCATATATGGCTTAGATAATTATAAGATATATGAGTGGGATGTGTATGATGCAAATAATTTTTATTAAATGTTTTACTTGATGAAGTATTATAATGAACTTGTGATTTCAAACATAATTCTAATCTTACTTTTAACAAGATATTCTCTCTTTCAAGTTTACATACAAGTATGGAACAATCTAATAAATAATTTTTATTTTTTAAATTATCACATTCATTTTTTAAATCACAAAATGCATATCTAAATTTTTATGTTCTTTTCTAAGGTTTTGTATTTTTTTTGAAATTTTTTTATATTCAATTACTAAATCATTAAAAGCATCATTTAATTCATCATAAGATATATCATTACATACCTCTTGAGAGAATCTAAGTTAGATTCTCCATTTTATAAGATATATGTTGACCTCTTCATCATGATGAGTACTTGATTCATTTGAATCTAGATTGGCCCATAAAGCCTTCTTCTTCTTCTTATGGTACTTTTTCTCCTTCATATTTTTTCTTCTCTCCACATCAATCTCTTTCTTCTTTGAATCAACAAGTTTTGGACAATCACCTCTTACATGTCCAGGCTTTTTACAATGGTAGCAAATGATCCCTTCACATGTAGGAAATTTCTTAGTTTGAAATTTATAGTTTTTAGATTTTTTATACCTTTCATTCTTTTTATGTAGCAAGTTTCCAAGCCCTTTGGATAGTATGATCACTTCATCACTATCACCATCTGAGCTTGATGTGCTATGCTCATCACTATCATCAACTTGTAATGCAATGGCTTTTTCTTTCTCCTTCTACATTTTTGTTGAGTTATCCATCTTATCCATTTGAGCAATAGCCTATTCATGTGTTATCAAAGAACCCAAAAGCTGATCAAGTGGATAAGTAGATAAATCATTAGCTTCACTAATAGTTTGTTACTTTTATCCCATTCTTTTGGAAGACATCTAAGAATCTTATAGACTAAGTCTTGATTCTATATGTTTTCCAAGAGAATGCAATGTTAATTATTTTCATGAATCTAGTATACACATATCAAATAGATTGAGGAGACATATGAAATAACTCATATTCATGAACAAGTCTATTTATGTGAGCATCTAACTTCACTAGTTCCTTCATAAGTTATAATTAATTTATCCCAAATTTCTTTATTGTACTTAACATAGAAATTTTATGTAATCAAGTAGTAAAGCAGTAAAGTATTACAAAAGCATTTAATTCATCAATTTCTCTTTCCCATCCAACCTCAAAAGTTTTCTACTTTAATGTCATTTACTTCTATAGTGGGTATATGATATTGATGTGTCAATATATACCACATGTGTGTATCTTGACCTCTTAAAAATATATTAATTCTATTTTTCTAATAATCAAATGGTACACTATCTAAAAGTAGAGGTCTATGAGTGGATTGTCCCTCTTGTAGTGAACCCTTTGGGAAACTTTGTGTCATAGTGGCAAGATTTACTCTTGGATGTTAAGCCAATAAAGAGCCTGTCATACCAATTGTGAGTTACTATACTCTAAGAGGTGGAGTGGGTTGAGGGTTAATATTAAAAAAATTAAAAGTTAAATCTTATATTTTAACTTTTAGTAAAAAAAATTTTGATTTTATAATGATAAGATACAATTCTCAATATAAAAAAAAATAAAAGAAAGTAAAGAGAGATAATAGGCAAATAATTTTTTGTTCTATCCCCTCAAAATTTAATTACATCAAACTAGACCTAGGAATCCTAAATGCAAAATAGCTTACAAACCATACTTTCTATCGGGGTAACACACATACATATATATACTCTCTATAAAGGGGTGAGTACAACCTCAATTAATGAAATTTGCTCAAGATCATTAATCACTGAGTTAGCTCATATTTTAGCTTGAATCGATTTCAATAAAGCAATCCATGGTCAAATTGTTTTTTAAATTGATTGTTCAATCAATGGCTCGTTCAATTTTTCAACTAGAATATAATACTATGGCTCTGAAAATTAGAATCATGAGCGAATATGATTCTCCTTCTCTCTCTGAATTACAATCATGAATGCTTGATATAACATAAATTTGATTTCACCTTTCAAATTTTAGCCTTGTAACTCAACTCCATGAGGATGTGACTTCTTTGAGTTCTTTCTCATTCTCGATTTCTTATCTTTGCGGTTCACGGTTGAGTGTTTGAAAGGGCTAAGAATGATTTTATTCTTAGCCTCTTGGTCCCTCTATCTCCTGGTTTTTTTTTTTTGATTATGTGAATTGCTTTATTTCTTAGCCCTCTATGAATTGCATTTCTGCGGTGATTAATCTCTATTTTTCTTGATAAGTCATTGTTATTTCTTAACTTTGCCTTGAGCGGTTTGTTCCTTTGCCCAAGACTCATTTCTATGGTACAGACAATAGCAATATTGGTTAATTTTCGGTTAGTTTATGCAATGTTGTTGGTTATTTGTTTTATATATTATAGTTTCATAATTCATATGATCATATCTTGATTACTCTTGAGTCTTGATGGCACTCAAAAGATCACAATCAATGTGTTATCATTAAAAATAGTATGTTTATTCTTTGACTCAACTTTAAGAACAATATCATAATTCATGTCCATTCTCACATTTATGGATGAACATCAATAATAAGACAAAATCTCTTAAAGATGATTCTAGTATCATCACTCCAGATAAATACACTCTTGACATGTTATTCAATATGGTATCTGAAAATTTGTATAATATAAAGTATTAAAATTTGTTTGCACTTGTATATGGCTGATATACTTAAGCTACAATTCAGGTTTAAAACTTTATAGAATTTATCCCTCAACATATATTTCTTTCTCATTTCTTGAAAACTTTTATTGCCTTCATAAAATTTCCAATCTATTGATATACCTTGTAAGATGATGATGATGGCTTTTATTTTTTGTAAAGAAGAATGACTTATTTACTAGCATAAACCTTATAGTAGACTTGGAATGGTGTTAATGTAGAGCTTTCTTTACCTAAAAATAGAATTATTTTGGTTTCTTAAGTTAAATTGAAAATATTTTATAGTATATTTAAATTTATCAAAATGTTTTATGGTGGAATTTCAATATAAATCATTAATGATTTGAGGTAAAATCTTGAAATTTTAATTAACTTATCACCTTTTATTGCATGTTATCAAATAAGTGACTTAATTTTGTAAAATAAATTTTTTTGTTTAATGGAAATCATTTACTCATTGAACCTTATTTTCAACATGGTATTTATGGATGAAGATGAAAATTGTACCTCTAAGTTACAATTATAAGATATGTGAACCAATGATTTATTTAAATAGCATCTTAAATTACATGTGGTTGATTTTATATTAAGCATTTTTGCAAACTCTTAAAATCAGTTATTCACATACAAATTATAATTATTTGTTGAATTACATGCGAGTTTATAATTGAATCATATTATATTTGTATAGATATAATGGAAGTCACTCTCAAAACAAATCAAATAGTTCCTCAACTCAACCTCATCTTTGAAGCGCAAAAAATGATATTGATATATAATTACTTATATAGATGATAGAAAGGGTAAAGCAGCGTTACAGTTTGACAATATTTTATTGAAATATCGGTAAAAGGAAAATCATACAAAAGTACAAATATAATTCTGTTAAGTCTTATATTAAAGAATTGGTATTACATCTCAATTGAGACATTACAAAATGAATCACTACTGAAAAATAGTGTTAAAGAGACAAAGTTTTTGATCCTATAGGATCTTGAAGAAAGCGATTGATTTCTAGTTTGTGTGTTTCAAATGATCATGAATTAAAATATTGTTGCTAAGATGATCATTATTCATGAATATCCCTTTATGACTTGAACATTTATGGTTTAATATTTTGATGAAATCTATGAATCCAAACTAAAATAAAATTTTAGATTTGTTGTCAAAAGAGTGCATGAAAGTGTATGAGTGGAAAAATAAAAACTTAAAAGTTAAAATTAACATTTTAAAGTTTGACATCCAAACAATTGGTTATATATTATCTTAGTTTATATTATTTGATTAGAAATTAGTCGATAATCGGTTTTAGTGATTTACATCCTCCTGGGTCAGATATCCAAAATTTTGAAATTCTATTGGAATGGGGTATGCAAAATAAAATCAACACTATAACTTCGGATAATGCATCATCAAATGATGTAACAGCTAGAAACCTGAAAGCATTATTTACTAGATGGTTTGGATTTATGGTAATGGGGGATTTCTTTCATGTTATTTGTGATGCTCATATTTTAAATCTAATGTTTTAAAGATGGCTTAAATTGGTAATATAATTGAAAAGTAAGAGAAGCAATCTTATTTCTAAAGTGATCTCTATCTTACAAATTTGGTGAGATTGCTAGACAGATTGACTTATCAACAACAAAGTCACTATGCATTGATGTTCCTACGTTGAAACTCAACATACAAAATGTTAGATGCATTTTACTACAACATTTTTTAATATGCTTTGCGATCTTAATTACATATGGTTACCTTAGAAAGATTGGAATCTTGATAAGGTTAGAGTTACTTCATATTTTCATCTAATATGAAATTTTTTGATCTATAATAGGCTTCTTTAAATCTAATATAACTAATATAAAGAATATTTATCGATAGTCTTTTCATTTCTAATATGACAAGCACTAAACAAAAATTTTTTGATAATCTTGATTGATTGTTCATTGTTATTCTTAATTGCATGCATTCTAGATCCAAGAATGAAATTATTTGCCATTAATTATTACTATCCACAAATTTATGGTAATGACATTGTTGATGAGAAAAGGACATAAATAAAATTATTTGAGCTTTACTCTTTCTATGTTGTTGATAAACAACAACTAAAGAAAATACAAAATTTACTACTAAATTTAAAATCACATCTTAAGAAGTCACATTTTATGATTTAAAGGTTGTGATTTTATAGACTCTACTAGTCTTTTAGTTACAAAATCTTATACTTAGATGAAGCTTGTGTTAAATGTCCTAATTCAAAATTTGATATTTTAGATTGGTGGAAAATGTCCGCCATGAAGTACAAGACACTATCAAAGATGGCAAAGAATATTTTTACAATTTAACTATAGTTACTTAATTACTTTAGTGCTCATGTCAGTGATTATAGAAGTTCTATTTCATAAATATTGGATGCCTTAATATGTAGTGGAAATTGGATTCTGCGTAAAAAATTTGAAAGAGTAATGTTTCTATTATTTTTTATATAGTGAAATTACATTCTATTTAATTTTTTCAATAAAAAACTTCTTTCATTTCATCTTAAAAAGAAAACTTAGCTATATCTACAGCTTGAGTGTTGATTCATAATTTGAATTTCAACATTGTTTTATGGGCTTTCATAATATGCTTTTTATAAGTTGTAGTTGTAATTCTGTTTATTATAGACTTTAACAATTAACGTTTATTTTAATTTTGGATGAATGATAAAATTATCAGATGACTTTTGAATTCTGATTTTAGGCTTTATGGTGAATTTTGATTTTTTAATATATTGGTTTTAATGAAAATTTGAGACCATAGGGTGACAAATTACTTTTTCTTTGAAAGTGTAAACGACAAATTGCAATGTTTATAGTTTGGCCTTTTAAAATGTGGCTTATCAATTTATGTACTTGTTATAATGTTATTTCTATATTTTGTTGTAGTTTTTTTCAATCATGAAAATAGAAGGTTGGAAGACTTGTTTCAATTACGTTGTAGTACTATTTGCACATTTTAATGTTGAAGAACTTTCTTGGGCTTTTGAAATCATTTTGGATTTTTCATATATTATGATGCTTTTCTCTTAGGTCATGCTAAAAAAATACCAATCATCTCAGTATTTTGAGGGCAAAAAAATAAAATAAAAAATACAATCAGTTCTTGGGGTTTAGTTATGCTCTCTCATGTATAAACCATTGTAGTTCGATTTAGACTTAGCTCTTTTTGTGCTTTCTTTGAAATAACCGTGGACTAATGCTTTTTGTCCTCAAAGAAGATAAAAGAAAAACTTCTTCATCTTTAATATTTAGAGGAGATTTATTAGGTAAAATGTTGCTAAAATGTCTTTATGATAAATTGGCATTCAAAATTAATCTTATGGAAAGGAGATACATTATTTCTTGTTTTAGTTAATGAAAAGTATTTAGTTCTTTGTGGTTTTATAACTTTTTTTATGTTAGAAATATATTCAAAGTTGATGTTGTGGAAGCAATTTCTAATTATTTTACTAATTTATCTAATTAAGCAATTTCTTTGTTATTTTTCTAACAATGTGGATGGGTTTTCTTCTTTGGTTTGGGTGGGGTTGGCTTGTTGGCATGTCTTGTTGTTACATGGTGGCTCACACTTTTCTTTGGGTTATTTCTTTAATATTTTGGCTAGGTTTTCTTGGTTTGGGTGTTGGTTGGCTTGTTGTCCCTCCTTGTCTTGCCATTGGCTGGCTTCTTCTTTTGGGTTATTTTTTTATTTCACGATGGTTGTTTTTCTTCTTGGTTTTGGGTGGTTGGCTGCCTTGTGGAGTTTATCTTGGTGGTGGTTGGATGGTTCTTACATTCATTTTGGAATAATTCTCTTCTTCTCTGGGTTATTCTTTGGTTTAGGTTGTTTCATTATTTGGTTTATTTGGTCTCTTTATGCTATTATCCATGGTTTGGTTAACAATGCATCTATATTTCTTTTTTAAAATTTTCATCTCTTTATTAATTGGTGGCATTCCATATCTTGTTTTTTTCTAATTAGGTTTTCTTCTGGTTTGGTGGGTTGGTTGGCTTGTTGGTATCTCATCTTTATTTATTATTTTATTAGCCATGGTGGCTACTTCTATTGCATGTGTTTTTTTTTCTTTTCTTTCACCATGTGCTTGGTTGTTCTGGTTTGGGTGGTTGGCTTCTTGTCTTTTATCACATGGTGGACTGTGGTGGTTGGATGGTTCTCACATTACAGGTTTTGGAATAATTGGCTCTTCCTTACTTAGAAGGATCACTAAAAGAAAGTAATAAAAACTTGCCGGATCACTACTAACAACTAATGATCCTGTGACAAAACTTGAGGAAGGGAGAAGAGGTTTAGTGGCCGGTGGGACCACATTTGAATCTGAAAGAATGAAGCTACCTTTTAAATTCAAATGATAAAAGAGATATATACATAAGTATATTATGATTGGGCTTTAATTCTCATAATAAATGTGGCTTGATAAATTAAAAAGGTTCATCATAAAATTAATTATTTGTTTACACCTCTATCTTGGTTGTTCTTACTGGTTTTGGTGGTTTGGTTGGAAACTTGGAATAGTTAGATTATAGCTATTTATTTTATTTTACAATTTGAGTTTTCTTTTTTTTTGTGTTCTCAATTACATCTCTAAATCCTGATTTTCTATTATCTTGGGTTGTAGATGTATTTGATTTGCTTATTATCGAGAGTTTACACTATGATGAGAAGAGCATAAAATGCAATTTCAATTTCTTCCAACAAAAATCATCATGGTGGCTCTCATTGGATGAAAAAATTAATCTATTTTGGAGCTCTTTATTTTAATGGCTGAATGGCCTAATGATCTAGTGGAACATAGAAATTTGTATAGATTAAATGTGAAGATGATTATAACTCTCTATTGATAATCATTTAAATATGCTCTTGATATTATCTTTTATTTATATTTGTAAACTTGATTTTTTGTATTGTATATTAAATATGTATAATATAATTATTATATTGATTTAAATTTGAATTTTATACAGTAAATTCAAGTAAATTTCAATTTATGTGATTTTTTTTCTTTGTGGTATTGTTTATTAAGTTTGAGCTACTTAAATCAAAATGAGCCAGTTCGTTTTTAATTTTGAGCCAAAAAAAAAGTCCAAATCTAAACCATCAAAACAAGGCTCATTGCTTTTCATTTTGGATGATTCATTCGATTATAGCTCGAATTACTGAAAGAGATCAAGCTCGATTCACATTCGATTCGAGCTGGCTCGAAAGCAATATGTACAAGCTACGATCGAATTGAATACATCATAAAACATTCGATTTTTAGCGTACGGATCTGCTCAAAATCGGATTCTACAACCCCAATATCTATAGCAAAGGAAAAATACTAATAAATTTTGATAAAATATATCTTATACCAATTCAAAAGTGATCTCACAACTTATAAATGATCACTTTACAACTTACAATTTTGACAAGATAAAATGCTCACTTAATTTTAATAAGAAATAATAAAATAAATATCTTAAAATAATCTTACTAAGATGTTTATGTTATTACATTTTGTAATATAAATGATTTCAAAATAAATTCACAATAGTATTGCATAAAATAAATTTTTAACAAGAAATAATTTTAAGTTTAAGAGAAACTATAACTAGTATGTATATAATAATGTAAGAATGATTAACTCTCTACTAAACTTCTTTTTCTTAATTATTAAACAATAAAAATAACAAGCTTTACTAAATTCCAGTAAGATAAAATTATTTAAACAAATGATATTAGTTGGAATAAAATGATAAGTGACAAAGAAAATAATTTAACTTTTTATAAATTTTATTTTGATAAAGAAACTTGATATATAATAGATCTAGCATATACTCTAAAATTTCAAGAATAATTTATTTTATTTTAACCAAAATGATGCTTTCAATTAATTCAACTTATCACAAAATACTTAAATAAAATTAGTATATGATAGATTTAAGTAAACTCGCAAGCTTTTAATTAAAAAAAGAGATCTAGCAAATATGTAAATATTTTTAGCACACTAAATTAATTTAAAATGATTAAAATATACTTCTAAAATAGATCTAAGAATAAATGATCTTTCAAATAAGACTAATGAAGAAATATTTCAATAAAAAAAATTTGTAGGAAGATAAAAATTTCAGATGAAATAAATAAATATAAAAGAGTTTTCACAAAAAAATTGATTGAAGAAACTTTGATGTGAAAAAGTTAAACTTTGATGTCCATAATCCACCAAAAAGTAAAAATTTGAAAGATCAAATAGATGGTAAAAATAGTATAAATAAATATAAGAGATTAAGATCAAGAAAAATAAACTAAAGTAATTTGAGAAAGCTTGCTTAGTTGAAGATATTAAAGCTTTCAAACCAAGGATTTGATATTGCAATATTTGGAGAACACTAGAAGGGAAATCTATGAAGTTTTCTCTTAGCTTTGCTGGAGAGATTTTGAATTTGAATGAACAACTCTTTCATGAAGAGAATGATGGTTATTTATAAGCAAGAATGTCATTTTGAATTATTTCAAAGAAATATATTATTCTAGCATTATTTTATCATATAATAATATAATATTCAATATAAATATAATTTATATTAAATAAATATTAAATTCAAATAGCCAAAAATTGGCTTGTCACATGGGCAAGTCAAAAATAATCAAATATGACTCTTAATATATTCAAAGTATGTAGCATGCATTCATTATTAAAATCAACTAATATTTGAAAAATCATAATAAATTCAATTTCAATCAAAGGTGGGTCATATAACCTATCAAATTAAAGAAAAAAAATCCAAGGAATCCATCGGAGATGAAATCAGATCTAAATTCCTTGATTATAAAATAACTTTGGCTAAAATACTAAATTTCATGTATTTTTGTTAATTCTAAAATATGATATTTAAAAATTATAATATAATTTAGATATAATCATGCATATGTTAGTTACCATATAACTTTTAAGTCAAATTAAAATATTTAATTATATTAAGTATATAAATTAGTTACACTCAATAGTTATAATTATTTATCATTTATTATTTTGACAATTTAAATGCTATGTATGAAGTATTGAGTGTTAATTAAATAAAAATTTATATAAATTAGCCTCATTATAATTATTTAAAATAGATAAAAATAATAAGTTAAGTTGTGAGCAAATTAATTCATGCCAATGAACTCATATAAACCTTTAAGATAGTTATAAATGCATATAACCTAAAATATTGTATCTTGAGCTTCAAGGTATGTATTTCGATCTATCTTTCATTCTTCTATACTTGCAATTTCATCAAACATATTATGAGATGTATTGAATATGTAATTAACAATTAATATATCTGAAACACATAAAACATATATTAGAACTTCCAAACATATGTTTGTCATCATCAAAATTAGTCGGATTGAACATGAGGCTCATAAAACCAACAATTATAAAGATGGTGAAATGATGCTAGCGATTATAGAGATGGTGAAGTGATGCAAGCAATGTTCATGAAATATAACTAGCTCAAGATCTGTTATTTATCACGAAAGCTCCTAAGAAGCTAAAACTCTTACTTAATTTTGTTCACCTTTGATAACGAATAAATAATGATCACTGAGTTTGTTGATTACTTGAGTAGATTCAGGAAGAGGAGGGATGTTGCTAAGAAAAAAAGTGCAGGAAAAAATTAATAGAGAAGAGGGAAATTCAAGGTGAAGACGAAGACTCCTACATTTTTATTAAGACATCCTACTCTCCTTCACATGAATATTTCCCTTTATCAGTAATTATTGATATCACTAGGTGATGATAAGTGTCCTTGGCACCACACAAATTTAATCAACTTAACAAATAAAAATTGGACACCTGTTTATAGCATAACTCAACAAAATATAAGATTCACTTGTCATTTTTTAACCCAACTTTCATCTACGTCCAACATTTCTATTGCTGATAAGTCATTTAGTCATATAAGAGTTCAACAATTTCTACGTTGTTATGGTAGACATTATATATGTTTTTCATATATATCAAATATTAGTAACTGTGAATATCAATAACTAAAAATATCAATGTATTGCAAAATTTATGTTATACTTGTAGCTGTAGTTTATTTAATATTGTTTTTATTTGTTGAATTTTAGCTTTTTTTTAATATTTACAAAATTCTATTTTGCCTACGCAAATTTTTTTTAATTGTTATTGAAAAAAAAGTTTGATGGTGACTTTTTATAACTTATAAATTTGGGGATTATTAAACTAAAGTTAAAAAGCAAGGTAGGATAAGATATGAAGGTGATAAGCGAAGAACTATAAAATATGAGAAAGATTTTTATAGTACCTGAATGCAACCAATTTGAAATAGATTTAAACAATCCTTGACATTCTTCTTGACCTGACAAACGACCGTCGAGTTCACTATCGTGCTTGGATTAGTTTGATTGCTCGAAGTCAGATTTCCTACCCTGGCTTGCCTGAGTTAGTAGTCAAATAGGTTATGAGTTCTGGAAACTATTAACTTTAAAGCTTTACATATATTTTATAATCAAATCAGCCATGGTTAAGATTCATTCATCATTGGATTTAAAACTGTGAATGTTGAAACAATCATTCTTGAATACAACTCATGGATTGAATTGTTATGATTTTTATTATAAATAGTTTTCTTTCTTCTTCATTTATTTCTCTACATATTCTCTCTTAGCCTTCGCTAACTCATCCTTCAATGCACTTTGAATATTAAAATTTTGAAATTTTTTCTAATATTCACTGTAAGCAACTGTTAGAAATCTAGTCGTGCTTTGATCAATCGAATATCGCAGATCAATTATGTACTAATTTTGATTAAAAGTTTCAACTCTTTAAAGCAGGTTGGTGTTCGTTGTTTCTTTTTAAGCATAACAAATAGCATTGATCAGTTTCTTCTCTGTTGAGTCATCTGAATAAACTCATCTTATTTAAAATTTTGTATCATAGTCAACTTCTCACTTAAAATCTTCATAGCAGAATAAAAATTAAAATAATTAAAAATTAGTATCAAATGATTAATTTAATGATGTAATTAATTACCCTTAAAAAATTTATGATCGACATCTGAATTACTCAACTTGAACAGTCAAGAAATCCAACTTTAAAACATTAAATTCCCCAAAGTAATTAAAGTAACAGTATTAAATTACTAGTTTATGTGAGATAACGACCACTGAAAAACCCGTTTAAAATAGCATAATATAAAGGAAATTTTTTAAACTAAGTATCATTAGAAGCTTAATTAGGTAATTAAGTATTATTAAAAAAAATTAAGAATAGGTATAGTCGCCCAATTAGTGGGCAAGCCACGCCGTCGACTGATGGCATGATTGTCTCGTTAAGTTTGAAGCCGTCACACTAATTGGTAGCCAATATAGGGATTCGAGGTCCTCGGTTTGTTCAATTTCGCTATTCCTCATGATTCCTCTTGAACTCGAGCTAACATCCCTCCGTCGTTCTCAACATCAGACTTCCGACACCCGTCAGTATCTCTCAACCCTTGCATTGTGCCGTCTCCCTCGGGTATTCAAAATAAACTTATTTTTCTTGCCAAAAGCTGCATTTATGGCGTTTGACACTTTCCTCTCTCATATAGCAGGGTTTGGAAGCCAACATTAGCTTCCAACGGCTCCATTTTGTTCGGGGAAGTTTCCTGTAGCAGATTCGACTTGTTTTTGCGCACATCCCCGTCGTTATTTGTAAACTCACGGTAAATCCCTATTTCTATCAATTTATAAAGTAATAGAGTATATATGGTAGGAATTTGAATAGTATTTATAGACTTTTGTTTGGGATTTGAGTTGTATGTTTGCGTAGGCGTTGCGATTCAGGTGTTAAATAGCTATATAGTTTGTTTGGCAAGAATGAATAGAGAATTTGTTTCGTTGATCCTTTTCTATGGAGGCGAACTAAGTATCGATGGCGATTCAGTCAAGTTATGTGGGGTCGAAATCATCAGATTAAGGTTCTATGTCACCTTACTGGAATTGAAGCAACGAATTATGAGAATCTTGCACATTGATCCAGAGTGCCACACAGTCACTCTAACAGGTCGTTATGCAGTGGATGGTGGATTTATAATGTTTGTAATATCTGACAATGACGTTTGTGAAGTTACACTTGACGAAGCTTCCCGTTAGATGTTGGTGTTGTATATCGAAGTGGAAGATGTTAATATTCCATCCACATCAGCTGATCCGGTAGTAAGGTCAGTAGATATACCGCTAATGCATACACAGGATTTCATCGCACAAGCACCTCCGGGGATACAACGCAGCTTTGATGTATTGTTAATTGCACTTTCAAATTATGCAGCTTATATATATGTTTAAACTGTTTTTTGTGTGCAGATGGAATGAGAAGTATGTTCGCCAGCAGCCAATGGCGAATATTGCAGTGTACAGAAATGAGCAAGATGGCTTGCAGCAAACATAGGTTGGATCTACAGATAACACTTTAGTTCAAATATTTGTAACATAAATTATATTTTAACATAATTTTTACTATATGCGGTGATCAGGAGCCATACAATGGCGGATCACATCTATCGATACATGCTCAGTCGACATATGGTTATACGAGTCCCTCTTATCAGTTGGAAGAGGGTTGAGTGGCATTTACCAGATAGTGTGCTACGCTAGTTCAGCCTTATTCCTAGAGTAGATGTAACTCTAGTTGACCCTAGTTTCAAAATGGTCAATGGTCAGGGTAAAGCGAATGTCGATTGGGTTGATTACCACCAGTCACACATTGTTGTTTGGGAGAGGCGGAGGGATTGCCTCGTCGAGGGCCTAGATGAGGATGTCAACAAGAAGGCGACCGACCACATGTCTTGGTATGGCTTCTCTGTATTTGTGGCCCGATCCTCAGACCACTTATTACGCCAGAGCACCAGTGGAGCATATTTATGTAAGTCATGATAGAAGTATTCATCTGAATTCAATATTTATTTAAGTGCTAATTTTACATACTATTTTTTGTGTAGAAGAGCATATCGGACTGGGACATCTTTCAGCCATACTTTGGCGCTGTGGATGATCACCCCTTACTAGGATGTCGATGCGAGTGATATGCAAAGACACGGATGGCGTGTACATATTGGTGGTGACCACGGATCGGTGCTACAGTGTCACACACCATGACCAGGGCGGGTCATATACTTCGATCGATCCTACATATCTGTCCTTCTACATATCGCCTATATATGAGTTGCGACCACTATCTTCCGATCCGCGGGATGATATGGCCGCACACTCTAAGATCTTACGTGAGGGCCACCATCGTTGCGTGATCATCCATCCCGTGCATCTGACCAGTACACACCTGGGAGTGGTGCGATTCCACACAGACGCCAGAGGCATTAGATGTTTAAGACAATATACTTTTGTGTTTGTACTATATTTTATTTATTTGTTTCATTACAAACTTGAGAGTCATGGACACATTAAATTTGATTATGTCATAATGAACTTCTTATTATTTGTCCATTTCTGAAATGAATTTGTTAACTTCATATGATTTTCATCCATTAAACTATTACTAACTTGATGCAGTCACGAACCATTTCAAGTTTAAATTGCACTTTTTTTTTTCTTTTTTTTTAAAGTAGGTTTATTACTCTGTACTTTTTAGAAGAACAAAAATTGAAGGATTAAGATTTGTTTGATGAGTACGGAACTCTATGAATGCATTGAAAATCCGGTTCTCTTCACTTTTAAACCGTTGTTACTCATCTCACACAAATCACACCTAAAAAAATTAACAATGTCTTCGGTCGCCCAATTAGTGGGTGGCCGGCTTGAAAGTTGAAGTCGGTCACTGGTGGGGTGGCCTGATAAGAAGCCGAATTAGTGGCGATTGGCTTTAACTTAATTACATACGTTAGTCGATGTGGCATGGCGGTCCACTAATTGTATACATATTCTTAAATTTTTTTTAATAATATTTAATTATCTAATTAAGCTTCTAATGATACTTAGTTTAAAAAAAGTACCTAATATAAATATACCTTTAAAATATTGAGCCGATCAAAAATGGTCTCAAAATATCAAAATGAGAACCACAGTTCTTCCACAAAATAACTTCCAAAAAAACGGACTTTGGAAAGCATTTCGGACAAAGGATTTAAGAGGATAATAAACTGATGAAGAATTGAGAAAGCGAGGAGGAAGAATGTAAATGGAAGAGGGTTATATATGATTTTTGGGAAGAGGATGGGAGAGGAGGAGATCCGACGATAATGGCTAAATTCTCATTCTCATGTAATAGACGAGAGATAAAGAAACTACATTCTCTTCTATTCACTACAATCAGTTTACACATGAAGAAGAGAAGAATAGTTACAAAATGCAACGAGAACTTATATTCATCTAATGTCTCCATGGCATTATCATCTTCGTAATCCATGGATGACCAAAATAATCCAAATCAAAATAATAACAAATCAATATCATCATATTGGTTAAATCTGAATATATATGAAAAAATGTATGTTTTTTAAATAATTGAATTTAGAAGTGAAATCACTGAGTACTTGCTTTGCTGAGAGCCTCCTGGCTGGATCTCTATCGAGCATCTTCTTTATCGGATCCTCTTGCTGATAACTAGTGGAACAACTCCTTGGGGAAGCAAAGCGGATCTCCTTTCATCACGGCAGAGAGTATCTCTTCTTTGGAGTTTCCATTGAATGGTAATGTCCCGCCCAACGTCATATAGAGGACGAGCCCAACGCTCCACACAACCACCTTCTCGCCGTACTCTTGGCTGGCGATCACCTCCGGCGCCATATAAGGTAGTGTACCTACTCTTCCCTTCAAACTCCTCTTGCCCTTCTCAAATAACGCATGATAAAATCGCCGAATTATACCATCATTGGAATAGAGTAAGATATTCTTGACGACATTTTGATGTATGATGGCATTCAGCATTCGACCATTTTACGTGATGAGTCGTGGCTCTCATGAAAGGGGCCGTGACGTACAATTCGGTAGAAGAGATCAGAGCTAGGATAGAGATCAAGGATTATGTTGATAGCTACAAAGTCCTCGTAGACATAATGAATCTAAATGCAGCGTGAGTTCCCGGAGGCAGCAAGGAGGGTAAGCTTGATCTCCGAGTAAACCAAGTGGCGGTTGAAGAAAGTGGAGAACTTGTCCATGATTTTCACTTTGATGCTTTGCGGTGGAGTTAGAGATGCATCAATAGAAGGCACCGAACTGGCCGCAGTCGGGCAGCTCTCCAATGCGGTAGTCTCGTTCCAAATCCTCATCCATCTCTCTCTCCTTCTCAATCTAGAGAAGAGTAATCTGTAACTATTTTTGGAATGTTGTCTGAATGCGGAGTAGAGTGTTGTGAAGAAGGGTAATGAAGAGGGGAGAAAATATTACATCCGGAGTCCGCATGTAGCTTTACATGCGGACTCCAATCTTAGCCCAACACGTGTCCAGTAGTTTTATTCCCATTTAGCATTTAACAGAGCTGTAACTTGATGGATGATGACCACATCATTTATCCTGGCCCAACCCGGCCTGGCCCGCCTCGTTCAAACAACGGGAGAAGAAAAATGAGACACGCATCGTTAGACATTCCTCCCGTGTATGACAGTTTAGTCCTTTCTCCTGCTCCGCTCTTGATCGGAACATTATCCTCGATTGGTTTGAAGCAGTCTTGAATAACTTCCATTGAGGTATTGTAGGTGACTACATGAGGTATTTACACTTGTGTTTCTGAACTTTAATGAATTTAGAGTTTTCTCTATTCTTCTCACCGTCTAGTATGTGAACATTTTAGAACATTTGAGTTTAGGGTTAAATGAACGGGATGTATTTTAGTAGTTTTGGAGATGTTTTGCATGTGTACTCTCTGTACTATCAAGATGGTACACGCCGTTATTTTTAAATTTTTTGAAGCGGTCTTGTGAAATGTTTAGTATATCACATGGTAGGATGTTTGGTCATGTTTCAAGATGAATTATGTGGCCTGATTAGGGATGATAGTATGTTCAGTCGATGGAATTAAAATTCTATGGCCTAATTTTTGCATCTGGACTCTCTCTACTCTCATGAGAAATCTGAGCATTTAGTCATTTCTTTCCTATTTCTTTGGCTGTTTGGAGGGAAATTTGATCATTACAATCCATGGAGGGAATAATTTGGGCTTTGGTTGGTTTTTTAGTATTATTTTGCATCTATCTTGTACTCTCTTGAGAGTATAGATACTTTAATGGACATTTTTTCCAATTTCTTTGGCACGGTTGTTGATTATGTTCATTATCGGGAAGTAATTTGGGTGCTTTGGTTGGTTTAGTAGTGTTATTTTGCATTTATACTGCATTCTCTTGAGAGTATGATTTTTGTGGACATTTTTTCTGCTTTGGCTCTTTGATTATGTTCATTACATTCAGTGAAAGCAATTGGTGGGATGTTGGTTGGTTTAGAAGTGTTATTTTGCATCAGATTTACTCTCAGATTTGAGAGATAATTTATGGACATTTTTTCCAGCTTTGGCTGGTTGTTGATGTTCATTACATTATATTGGAACAATTTGAGGTGTTGGTTAGTTAAGTGTTATTTTACATCTACTCTTGTACTCTCTTGAGAGTACGATTTTGTGGACATTTTTTCTATATCTTTGGCTGGTTGTTTAGATTATGTTCATTATATCCGGAAGCAATTTGGTGGCTATTTTGTTAGTTTAGAAGTGTTATTTTGTTTATTTCCTCTTCTCTTGAGAGTACATATAATTTGGATATTTTTCTATTTCTTTGGCTTGTTGATTATGTTCATTGTAATTCATCAGGAATAATTTGGAGGCTATTTGGTTAGTTTTTTAGTGTTATTTTGCATCTGTACTCTCTGTACTCTCTTGAGAGTACAAATGACTTTGTGAATATTTTTTTTCAATTTCTTTGGTCTGGTTGTTCAGGGTCTATTCATTACATTCCAGTGGAAGCAATTTGGTGGCTGTTTGGTTAGTTTTTTAGTATTATTTTACATCTGTACTCTTTGTACTCTCTTGAGAGTACAGATGATTTTGTGGATATTTTTCTTGTTTCTTTGGCCTGGTTGTTTAGATTATGTTCAGAATTCAGGAATAATTTGGAGGTCGCTTTGTTTTGGTTTTAGTGTTATTTTGCATATCTGTACTCTCTTGAGAGTACTGATGATTTGTGGATATTTTTCCAGTTTCTTTGGCTGGTTGTTGAGTCTATTCATTACATTATATTGAAATTTGTGTTGATTTAGTAGTGTTATTTTACATGTACTTTATACTCTCTTGAGAGTAGATGATTTGTGGACATTTTTCGCTTTCTTTGTTTAGATTATGTTTATTACCTAATTTTTCATTTTGAAGTTTACAATGTCTGGGAAAATGATAACATTGAGATGTAGGCCTACCACCATTAGAACGGTGTTCTATAATATTGAGATGATTTCTTGATGAAGTCATTGACATTTTAAAGAGGCTTCATCGCATCAATTCATTAGACTCCATGGAATAAGACTCAATATTACCTCAATCCCGTCTTCCGGGAGATAGAGAAGCAAACTTTCTTCGGTGGATGCATTCCTTTCACCCCATGAAGAATACAATTGTAGGGATACAGGGGTGAAGGTCTTATGGCAAATCCCAGCCTCAAGGACTATAAGACTATGTTTGAGCGGATCGGCTGTATTTCTGATTGTACATTTTTTCGCTATCAAATTTTTTTTTTGTATATCATAACTATAGGGTGTTGATTGTCTTGCCGATGACATAGATAAATTTGCTGAATACAACTGGAGGCCATCTGGGTTTTCCTAGTTTCACAATTTGATGGTATTACATCAAAGATTCATACCCGTGAGAACACGGTACATGAGTGTTTGTCACTCTTCTTATGGTATGTTTTATATCTTCGATTATGTATTATTTGATGCATTGAAGTTAACTTACATAAATATTAATTGAAGATTTAGGCCGCTAAGCACATAAGCATCATGAGGTCGCCATCTTCATTTGCAAAGCCAATGATATCTATGGCAAAATAAAGTTTCATGAAGCCTTCTGGTTTAGAGGACACGTGACATATAATAATATCACTTAGTTGTTATAATTATGTATTTATTTATGTTGTAGTCATCACATTTTTCCGGTTTAACATCACTTCCATTTGAGGACATATCAAGAGGAGACGGCTCCTTGAATCATTTTCCCAACATGGTACATGTTGAGCATAGATCCTTCTAAGTCCAGAGTTCAACCCCATTGAATCTCCATATGTCTCCTCGATATTCTCTCCCATCCAAGATATCTAGTGCTACTACCCCTTAGAAAGCTTTCTGGTGGAGGATACTGTTTGGGACTTGAAAGATATAGTATCTTCTTTTCAAGCAACAATGGCAGAGAGAATGGATGAGATTGATTTGTGGGTTATTGCTATCGAGGAGGTTCTTGTTGGGCAGCAGGGTCCTACCATCCCTGTGGAGACTCCTGTGGAGGCAACTACAATGTGGATACTTCTAAAGCTCACTATGGATACTTTACTTGGAAAGGCTCTGGATAATTCCACTGGGAAGTTGTTGCTCGTGGATACTTCCACTTGGGAAGCCAGGTAGCTTAGGGAAGCCTGCTGAGTCTACCATGGGGAAGCTATTATGGAGGCCTCCAATGCACATGAAGATGCAAACTTTTAATCGAAGATTGAGCATGGTGTGAAAGCTTCAGATAAGAGGAAAGTCTAGTTTCCTCTTTCACACACACATTCTGAAGTCACAGCAAGAATAAGTGATGTGGTCCTCCACTCAAGAGAGAAGCCGAGAGGTATTAAGTTACTTTCTTTTAAATTTGAGATAATAGAAATAAATTTCATTAAATTTTTTATAGGTTCACAAAGATGAGCCAGTAAAGGTCGATTACCCACATACTGCTATTGTTGGGGTGGAGGAGCATCAGTCGGAGGTATGAATCATCTCGGTAGATCGATCCTTAATTCATAGTGAATCTAGCTCTTCATCACTAACTTTTGATCGATTTTGTTGATACAGAGGCATTTTGTTGAGTTCTCATCCAAAGTTATTTTGCCTAAGCCGATGCTCCATCTTATTGACAAGTCATGCTCCCGATTCAAGGATAAGTAAGTCAATCTTCAGTCAGCTCCTTCATACATAAAATAACCTATTCGCTTAATTAATATCACTTTAAAATATTTATCACTTGCCGGGCTGATACAGTATTCACATCTGGAAATATCATTATTACACGAGGGTATATCGATGAGTTGCTGATAGATAAATATCTCTCAGATGCACACATTGATGCCTTCGCCTTCTTATTGGCCGAGGAGTACTCGCTCTGTCCAGGGCTGTATGTCCCATATTTGTACATCTCATGCTTGGGTAAGTTACCCCAAAAAATATCTGGTATTAAATTCAATCATTATTTCTATAGATGGAAACTATAATTTCTAAACGTTCTCTTATTTTCTTACAGAGCTATGCAAAATATGGCCTACACAAGGAAAGTAAAATATTCATCCAGCATGCCACTGCAGACAATGTGTCAAGGGCTGAGCTACTCTTACTTTCAATTATAGATAATCAGTACTGGACACTCCTGGTTGAGCATATTAAGCTATGGGCCTAGTATTTTTATGACTCATTACCAAAACCAACCCATAAGGCCATTCTTCTAGAGATTGTAAGAGTTATTTTCAATTTGGTTTTTGTAAACTGGTTTTTTAGCCCCCCTTATTGACTATACTTCTTGCTTTTCAGATCAAATTACTTGTTGAAGATGCTGGCCAATCTTTTGTGAGCGATCCCATAAAAATGATCATTTGAAATGGTGGGGTCACTAAAGATAAGATTGGATGGATGTTTATCTAAGTACATGGAGGCGAATTAGAAAAGCCCCTTAATTTTAACACCAAGATTGGCCTAAGAAGATGAATTACTTTTGAAGTTCCGCTATCTTTTATTTGGGAATGAAAAGCCAAGCTAAGAACAAGACATTTAAAGTTTGATAAGTAGAAATAATTGTATTGGTATTTTTTTCAATATTATTGGCGTGAGAACATCAACAAGTTGGTTGATAAGTAGGAAATATTATTATTTTTCAATACATGCTAGTTTGGATCTTTTATTATTCGTCTCACTATGTTATGTATGAAAGCTTAGATCATAATGCAAAAATATTTGGCATTTTCCTTTTGAGAAAAATATAGAAGTGAAAGCTTAGATCATAATGAACCATGCACTTGGTTACTTGGGAGTTTTAACTTGTTTTATATCAGTGGAATTGGATTCAATATGATTCATTGCTCTTTCTTTTACATTGTGTGACTAAGTAAGTTTACGAATTTGTATTTTGACAAAAAATAAACTATTTTAGACCAATCAAATTTTTTAATAATGATATAAATGACTTTTCGCTATATTATATTAGATCAATACTATTTTAAACCCAAATTGAGAGTGATAATCAATTTTTAAAATCTAATTTGTTAGTTCAACCAAACAAAGGACATAAAGTCATAAATTTCTTAATTTGGAGAAGTGTGAGCTTATTTTCTTTCCTTTGATTCTATTATTAAGAATATATAGTGTGCTTCCTACTAATCAAGAAATCATTAAGTTAAACCTGGACGAGGAATTGTTCACTATAATCTTAAAGCAAGTTGGATGCTTCTTGCCTTTTATGAGTTTTCGTGCATGTTTATACTCTCTGTACTCTCTATACTCTCTGTACTCTTTGTTATTTTCAGCAATCTATTTTTTCACATTTCCACTTTTGCTTTACAGTACGAAGAGGAATTGCTCACTATAACCGTAAAGCAAGTTAGATGCTCCTTGGTTGCCTTTTTATTAGTTTTAAAGCGTTATCAGCTCTTGTACTCTC
This sequence comes from Cymbidium sinense, assembly GCA_021442155.1. NCBI lineage: Eukaryota > Viridiplantae > Streptophyta > Magnoliopsida > Asparagales > Orchidaceae > Cymbidium > Cymbidium sinense. The sequence continues at coordinate 49,847 of JAKCPB010002057.1, read as the reverse complement.
AGATTTCTCAGTACTTTCTATACTCTTCTACTCTCAGATTCTCTCAGACTCTGATTTCTAAATTTATATCATATTGTATCAAAAATTATCACATCACCAAAATAATCATATTCTATCCTAGACATGTCATTGCTCCAAAAAAACTTACTAAGCAATCTAACTCATCAACTTGTACATCCCATGCAAACATCTCATCTACTGCTTGCCTTTCCTTGAACAGCTGTATTAATGCACTATTATCACCATTCACAATCCTCAATCTTTTCTCTTTCTGAATAAAATTAAAAGCATCTCTTTTTGTGAATCTAATATTCTCTACCAACCTCCTCACTTAGATAGTAATGCATCGGTTTAATTCGCCTCTCACATTATCTTCAACACGGAAGCCTTTTCATCGATAATGCATCTGTGTGATCTGAGAAAATGTAGGTCAACAGGCTTTGCCAACGAATGATTATGACTTTTTATATATTTTTTAACCATCCGCCCTCTCAAATCAACAGAGAATCTAATCATGGTGGACAACCGCCCTTGTATCGCTTTTTGAATTTATAGGTAGATTTCTTCGACCGCTTTTGCACATAAAATTTTTTTGATTTCAATTTCTTGGAGTTTGGCCAATAACTAGTATGGTCCTTCCGAACACTGAAGCCAGTTTGATGTATAGTCAAGATGCGTAGCCTCCGTTTCATTCTAAAGTGGTGCCAAAGTTTTAAATTTGGTTCATTAGACATCACGACTTTATCATCGTATTGCTCATTGACCACATTCACCTGCCAAGACAGCTCCACATAAATGTGACATGTAAAATAGCTCCATAAATTCCCTCCAAACAGGCCAAAGAAAGGGAAAAAATGAGCTAAATACAGAGAGTATAGATGCAAAAATATCCAAAAATGTAATAAATGTAACAACAACTGTGCCAAAGAAACAAAAAATATCCACAAAATCATACTCTCAAGAGAGTACAAAGAGTATAGATGCAAAATAATAATAAACCAACCAAACAGCCACCAAATTGCTTCCACTAGAATGTAATGAAATGACTCAAATAAACCAAAAAAACTGAAAAAAAATATCATAAATCATCTCAGACTCTCAAGAGAGTATAGAGAGTACAGATGCAAAATAACACTTCTAAACCAACAAAACAGCCACCAAATTGCTTCCACTGGAGTGTAATGACCATAATCTGAACAACCAGGCCAAAGAAACTGGAAAAAACAAAATCATATGTACTCTCAAGAGAGTACAGAGAGTACAGATGCAAAATAATACTTCTAAACAAACCAAACAGCCACCAAATTGCTTCCACTAGAGTGTAATGACTATAATCTGAAAAACCAGGCCAAAGAAAAAGGAAAAAATGTCCACAAAATTATATGTTCTCTGAAGAGAGTATAGAGAGTACAGATGTAAAATAATACTACTAAACCAACCAAACAGCCACCAAATTTCTTCCAATGTAATGTAATGACCAAACTCTAGACAACTAGGCCAAAGAAACAGGAAAAAATGACCACAAAATTATCTGTACTCTCTTGAGAGTACAGAGAGTACAGATGCAAAATAATACTAAAAAACTAACCAAACAGCCTCCAAATTATTCCTGATGAATTGTAATGAACATAATCTGAACAACTAGGCCAAAGAAAGAAAAAAAACAAATTATCTATACTCAAGAGAGTGAAAGAGTACAAAAAATAACACCGAAAATTAACCAAACAAACCAAACAAGTATAAAATCATCATAGAAATATAAACAATATTATATCAAGTTACCCATGAGTCAGAGTGAGGAGCAGAGTACGAGAGTATAGAGTCTGAAAGTACAGAGAGAGTGAGAGAGAGGGCGTCTTCTTGTTTAGGCTTTTTTTGCTTTATATTTTTTACCTTCAAAATGCTCTTAAGGGCTTCCTCACTAAGTGCTAACCTCAGAGAGCACATTCCCTCTATGCCATAAGACAGCTCCCCCATTTGGCATCCCTATTATCACCGCAACTTCATCTGATGCTCTTTAAGGCTTCTTTTGCTTTCAAGGCTTCTTTTGCTTTGTATTTTTTACCTTCAAGATGCTCTTTAAGTGCTTCCTCACTGGAAGTGCTGACCTCACAGATAGCACATTACCTATATTCCATAAGTCCTTCTCCCCTCTGTTTGGCATCCCTACAATTATTGCAATTTCATTGGAGGTGAAAGGAATGCACTGCCCACCCAGAAAGAAAGCTTGCTTCTCTATGTCCCAATAAGACAGAATTGAGGTCATGCCTATTGAGTCTTGCTGAATTTCATGGAGTCTAATGAATTGATGCAGATGAAGCCTCTATAAAATGTCAATGACTTCATTACTAAAGAGTGCTGCAACGGAATGTACAGAGAGTACAGATGCAAAAATCTCCTAGAAACCATCCAGACAGTTGCCCAATTGCTTCCAATGGAATGTACTCTCAACAAATAGGCCAAAGAAACTAGACAACATGACCAAAAATTATACGTACTCTCCTGAGAGTACAGAGAGTATAGATGCAAGAAAACACTAACAAATCAACCAACCAGCCTCCAAATTGTGCCTAATGAACATATTTCCTCTAAACAGGCCAAAGAAATAGTCAAAAATGATAAAATACTCACTCAAGAGAGTATAGAGAGTGAGAGTAGAGAGTGAGAGAACATAGATTACAGATGTAATGAAAATAATCTCAACAACCAGTCTGAAGAAACTGGAGAAAATGACCAAAAATCGTCTGTACTCTACAGATGCAAAATAACACTAAAAAATACCTCCAAATTGTTCCTCATAGATTGTAATGAACATATCCAAACAGCCACAAAAGTGAAAAAATAACCCAAAAATGATCAGACTCTCGTGAGAGAGTATAGAGTACAAAGAGTACGATGCAAAAATCTAGAAACCATCCAAACATCCCACCAAATTGCTTTCAATATAATATAATGAACATAATCTGAACAACCAGGCCAAATAAACTGGAAAAAAAGTCCACAAAATCATCTGTACTCTCAAGAGAGTACAGAGGGTACAAATGCAGAATAATACTAAAAAAACCACCAAATAGCCTCCAAATTTTTTGTGATGGATTGTGATAAACATATTTTCTCCAAACATACCACACAAAGTGAAAAAAAAATGCCTAAATGCTCTATACCTCGTGACAGAGAGTATAGAGAGTATAGATGAAAATCTCACATAAAGATTAACCAAACAACCACAAAATTATTTCTAATGGAATGTAATGACCATATTCTCTTCTAAACTGTAAAAAATAGAAAATCATCTCAGATTCTCATAGAGTACAAAAAAAGATCCTCAAATAAGCAAAGTCCTCTGAGAACTCTAAATAAGGTAGGAAATATACACTAAATAAAAGAATTTCAAGGAATAACACTAACAAATCGTAAAAAAATTAAATGTATAACGGTTGAGAAAAATTACCGATGCATTTTATTTAATATATCCTCATTTCCTCAAGGCCTTCATTCTCCATCTTCATTCTTTTCGTAAAAGGAAATGAGAAAATCTCTTTCTCTCTCCGAGAAAAAATACACACCTAAACTAAATCTAGATATATATATATATATATATATATATATATATATATATATATATATATATATATATATATATATATATATATATATATATATATATATATATATATATATATATATATATATGTCTTTAAATTCCGCCCATTCTTTAACGAGCTTCTTCTCCCCGTTTGAACGAGTGAGGTCGAGCCAGGATAAATGGCGTGGTCGCCGTCCATCCGCCATGTTGTCGCTAAGCAAAAAAACTACTGTGACACTCGATTGACCGACGCCTTCGTATGATTTGACTTAATATTTTCTTTGGAGAGGGACGAGTAATGAGGAGGAATGCTCTCAATTTATAGACTTTACTGAGTTTTTGGAAATGTTCGGAGTTTATATTTATTTATGGAAATATCCAAATCTCTCAGCTAACATTCATCTCAACAATTTTGCGATGGACATTAAAAAAATGAACATGAAATGATTATCAAATTCAAACGAACATGAAATGATTATCTAAGGGGCTGTTTGGGATGAATTTTGTTTTTATTTTTATATTATTTTTAAAAATATGTTTATTTAGAATTATTGCATGCTAGAAAATTAGTTGGGGTAGAGTGAAAGTTTACTTCATTGTTGTGAAATCCATACACACAAGGTATTTAAAGAGTGAACAAGAAAACTCAATTTTACTTGAAAAATCTCAAAAGAGGGAAAACCATGGGGCTAGCCCAAAAAATCTTCCAATATGTATTTATTTGAGTACAAGTTTTCTGATAAGGGATTACGTATATGAGAAGGGCTGACAATGTGAATCCCAAAATCAGACAACAACAGACATATAGTAATGGTGAACAGCGGGGATCAACAACGACAAGGATCAGGGATGGCGACTAACGGCGGCAACCGGTGACGGTGGTTGACAACTAGGGTAGTCGGAGACCGTCGAGCGGTGACACGACTATGCTTGGAGGATCTCCAAGCTTTAGAGCTCTCTCCTCTCTCTTGCTTGGGCTCACCTCATGTGAAGAATGAGGGGCTATTTATAGAATGGAGGAGTGAAGTTTTTATAAATACATGCAAAACTCGTACCACTCTACTCCATCAGACGGCTCATGATGATTCCCTTGATTATATAATGCATTTTGTGAATTTGAATGGTCAAATGAAGTCAGAATTATGAGATCTTGGACTTGTTAGATCCGGCTCGTCGAGACGCTCGATTTGACTATAAACACTCTATGTTTGAAAGCTATTTAGGGATTTAACTGATATCTCAAAGTTTTCAATGATATTTTAAGTGTTTGATCTCAACCAACCGGATTAGCTTGCTTTTAACATCAAGATTTACTTAGTAGATTTTTAAGTGTCATATCAAGAATATTTTTTTACATATTTTTAATCTTTATTTTCAAAAATAAATAACATTATTTTTAAAAACACTCAAAATAATTTTTAGATATTTTGAATATTTTTAAAAATAATAATTATAATCTAGCATATTTTATTTTCAAATAAAATATAAATAAAGTAAAAAAAATAAAAATATAAAATAGAAAATAAAAATAAAAGTGATCCCAAATAGCCCCTAAATTTTTTGTCCTAAAGTGCTTTTTTAAGTTAGGGATTAAATTTTCATTTTAAATTTATTATTTCTATTTTAGTATGTTTAAAATTCTTTTAGACTTATTTTCACCTTGTTCTAATCTTCTCAACATCTAAAAATATGTCACTGAATTTTTAACCATTTGAAATGACTCTTTGTTTTATTTTAGTATTTATTTTGTTTTAGCTAGCTTTTTAATAAGAAGAAAAATAACTTTAAATATTATTTTTAATTAAATATCACATAAGTCCAAATTTGTATCGAGGTCGCGAGGATAGCAAAAAAATGATAAGATATGATGTAAGTGTGATTACAATCGATTATGCGAATGGTGACAAGCAATAGCAGCAATCGATAATGATGATTGCGATGATCAACAACAATAATTACTAGTAGTGATGAAAATTGATGGTAGTGGGGATGAGCAGCAACTTAAAAGAATGATTCATTTTCAACTCTAATGAGAGTATTATCATCTCAAGATTAGGTATCAATCTGTGATAATAATTTATTGTGATAATTATAACAAGCAATGTTAGAAACTATCAATGACAATTATGATGACCGTAGCAACAACTATTAGTAGCAGCAATAATTGATGACATGGATGATCAGCATCAACTTTAAAATATGATACTATTTAACTTACTTATTTTATTTATATATCTAGTCAGAGATTATCATCTTAAAATTATATCTCAAAAGTGCCTATAAAAATAAAATAATCAAGTATACAACATAATAAAATTGTATTTTATATATATTAAATTACTGAGGATAATTTTATATATTAAAAATCTTCTTCATGATTCATCCTTCTAAGTACTTATTGTTATATATAGAGAAAATTAATTATTAGAGAGATAAAATTATTTGATAAGGATACGAAATATTTTATAAGATAACCCAGTGAAGTCAAATGCTGCTTGGAAATGCGCTTTCATAAAGATTCTCAATCCAAAAAACAACCCGGAGATTTGTTGAGAGAGAGACAGAGAGAGAGTCTGATTGGAGCTGCCGCTTGGCGAAGAGACGCCGCCTTTTCCGTGAAAACCATCGATATCTCACAAGCTTCACCTCCACCATAATGATTTGAAGATCAAGCTCACCCGCTTGACCACTTTCGAACTCACTCGATCCGATCCACAAGTATATGAGACGACGACGCCATCGATATGTATTAATATCGAATTACCAGAGGATGAATAATTTATAATTAGGTTTGATCATGAGCTTGAGTGATTAAATCTTTCCGGATTGAATTTCGACTGCCATCGCTCCAATGTTGGGTGTGAGTGAGTCAAAGGAGTGAAATCCTTTCCAATTGAGTCAACCCTACCGAGTAAAGGAAGGAACGTTGGAGCTTCGATCCGGATCTAGCCTTTTCTTCGGCCGTTGGATGGGTTCACTTGGATTGGTCTTTCTTGCGCTGTTTGGAAGCCGTTGGATTGACTTGTGTTATCTTCCTTGATGCTCTTGATCAAGCGGCTTCTTTCCGATGTTGAGATTCTGATGTTGTGTTGTGATCGGCTTGATCGGGGAAATGAATCTGAACCTTAGATTGAGAATGCGCGGCTGATCTTGATCGTTGGATCTAGTTTTGAATTTAACCTAACCTGATATTTGCCTTATTCTTTCAGTTGTTTCGTCTGTTCGAGTCGACGAAGACTCCAGAGAGGAAGATGGCGATGGAGGAAGAGAAGTTGCTGTTTCTCGGTTTGTGATGGTTTCCGTGAGGGAACCCGAGAGGAATCGAAGAAGAAGAAAAGGAAAGGGGGAAAGACTGAGAGAGCTAAGTTCTTTCTGTAAAATTCTTGATTATTCTCCTCCGCTTTGGTTTTGGAGTCCTATATTTTTTTTAGGTTGGATCTAAGTTCTCTATACCCCTAACTACTTTCTATAATGATTCAGTATTCTGCTATGGATCTTGCTTCTTCTGTTAGGATGGAGCATCCTGTTGTAATTAATCTTTCTTACTGTTTTGGGTTTCTTTTCTTCTCTGTTGTAACGTGGCATGCCTCTGTTCTGGGTTTTTCTTCTCTGTTGTAAAAGCTGATGTTTGGAATGCTTCTAATCTATGTTATTCTCTGTTGGCTTGGGATATGTGTTCATATCATTACTCCCTCACCGACCTTGTCCTCAAGGTCAAAATTTTGGGGATGCTTTCTGTATTACTGTTCTGTGATCCAAACTGTAACAATCTTGGCTGAATTCCTTCATTAGGAGCATCACTTGATAGGATTTATCCCTGGCATTCTCGTCTGCATACGCTTTCTCGATGTAGCTGTAGTTTCAGTTCCTTATTGTAATTCTGCTTCTATATATCTTTTCTTGATATCCCAGAAACTTCTGTAGCTAGAAATCCTTCTGTTGGCCGATATTTCTTTAATTGGTGGTTAAAAATTGCTCGAGTCTCTTCGCTTTATAAAATCAGAATTGTGGATGGGAATCCTTCTTGTAATTGTGTCTGCTTGATTACCATCTATCCATCTTCAACAGCAGTGATTTCATTGTAGTGTAAAGCTTGGGTGAATTGTCTTAAGTCTAGGATTGAAGCTCTCTTTATCGGCCCTTGTTTCATGTTGTTGTTGAGCTTCTGTGAGTTATATGGATCGTCCAACATATATGTGGTATTATATGAGTATCGTGGGAAATCTTGTGGCCATCTACTTGAAGTTGGAAGGAATTGTTGTGCCCCATGACTTATCATGTGGACTATCTTATGCTAAATAATTGGGCTATATCCGACTTATCTATCTAGGCTAATTCTATGGAACTATGAACTTATTTAGGCTATTTTATAATTAGACATTTATATGTCTGTCTTAAGGGATTGAATGGTTGATATTTGAAGTTTGGTTCTAAGGCATTTTCTTGTATCCACCGATTTCTGACTATAATCTGTAGTTGATATTCTTGTTCTTCATTGACACTCATGAATGCACATAAGTTGACTAAGGGTCGTTTGTTGCTATATTGATTGCCACTTGGTGGATTAGGCGGTTGGTGTTTTTGTATTCGTTGCTTTCTTTATTTGTCAGATTTGTTGTATCGATAGCCTATCCTCCATTAGCTTGGCCAATTGAAATGCTTGTTGCAATGAAGTAGGTTGTAGGGCTGATTTCTCTTCTAATTTCTCGGTTTAAGCCACGATTCAAAGCAACTTTGTAGCAAGTGGGATATCTCGACATTTGGTTAGCTAGGTCTTCAAACTCGATAAATAAAGCTGTAATGTTGTTTGTTGTTGAAGCTTAGCTAGTTCTCCTCTTAAATGTGTAGAGGGAAGGGCCAAATCTTTGCATAATTTGTTCTTTGAGCGGCCAAGAATGCAATTGTTTATTTGCTTGCATCCATTGATACCAACTTAATGCGTGTCCATCCATGTATATTGAGGATATTAAAAATTTCGATCATCCGAGGATTGATAATAAAAAATTGCTCTAAAGATCCATCCTCTAGGATCTTCTCCATTAAATCTTGGCATATCTATTTTAAGAGGCATTGATATGGGTGTGTATGTATGTTTTTGGGGAATAGGATTCATAAAGGGATGCATCACATACCGCTTGGAGGTCGTTTTCTAATCTTTCTATTGATGTCAATCTCTTTACTATTTCATTCAATGCCATAGTGATTGAGGTCATTTGTGTTCATTGTTGTTCAACTGCAACACATTCTTCAAGTGTTTTGGCATTATTTCGGTTTTCTCGCCATTTTAGTGTTGTAGGTGTGAGTTGTGGGAATCAACAAGAGTGGGAAGTCAAAGAGCACCAATGATATGTATTAATATCGTGAATTACACAGAGGATGAATAATTTGTAGGTTTGATCGTGAGCTTGAGTGATTAAATCTTCGGATTGAATTTCGCCTGCCATCGCTCCAATTGGTTCTGGGGTGAGTCAAGGAGTGAAATCCTTTCCAATTGAGTCAACCCGCCGAGTAAAGGAAGGAACGTCGGAGCTTTCTCGATCCCTGGATCTAGCGCCTTTCTTGCCGTTGGATGGGTTCACTTGGATTGGTCTTTCTTCTGTTTGGAAGCCGCGATTGACTTGTGTTATCTTACTTGATCTGCTTTCTTGATCAAGCGGCTTTCCTTCTTCTTCGATGTTGAGTGGATTACGATGTTGTGTTGTGATCGCTTGATCGGGAAATGAATCAACCTTAGATTGAGAATGCGCTGATCTTGATCGTTGGATCTAGTTTGAATTTAACCTAACTGATATTTGCCTTATTCGCTTGTGCTCGAGACGAAGACTCAGAGGAAGATGGCATGGATGGATCGAGAAGCCGCCAAGCTCTGGTACATGGTTTCGTGAGGGAACCCGAGAGGAATCTGAAGAGAGAAAGAAAAGGGGAAAGACGAGAGCTAAGTTCTTTCAAAATTCTGATTATTCTCCTCTGGTTTTGGAGTCCTATTTATAGTTTTCTCTGAGGTTGGATCTAAGTTCTCTATACTAACTACTTTACATGGTTTTACATTCTGTATGGATCTTGCTTCTTTCTGTTAGGATGGAACGTTGGAGCAGTCCTGTTGTTGTAATTAATCTTTCTTACTGTTTTGGGTTTCTTTTCTTCTCTGTTGTAACGTGGCATGCCTCTGTTTCAGGTTTTCTCATTGTAAAGATGTTTGGAATGCTTCTAATGCTGTATGTTATTCTCTGTTGTTTGCTTGGGGATATGTGTTCATATCACCATCTGCCTAATCCTCGATCTTCGCCAGAACCCGATCTCGTTTTCTACATTGATACCGGAAGGCCTTTTCAAGAGCAATTCCACCTCCCTCCTCACATAACTTTCCTAATCTAACGTCGAATGTCGCCGCTGCGATATTCTTGAAAAGGAAGAGCCGGGACTACCGCCATATGGAGCAGTAATTACAAATTTACAAGAAGGTGGATGTGGAGCTGAGTCGCCCTTACATGATGATGGATCGACCATACCGTTCAATGGAAATTATGAAGATGAGATTTTCTCTCGCTATGAAATGGAGAAGATCCGCTTGATAACTTCCCCAAGCGGCATAAACAACCAATTTTAATTAATGGTGAGGTTCTATGTTATTTCCCTCTCAAATTCCATTTATGAATCCATCTAATAAAATCTTATTAAAATCCATTCACGCATAATGTTAATATTTATTATTATTTTAATTTGAATCATTTTCAGTGCATCCATGGATTAAGAGAATGTCAAAACAATGGACCTGTTATTGTCTTCGCCTGAATTTAAATTTCTTGTTTAATTAATTTTCAATTCAGAAATAATAAATATATTTTCTCTACATTAGAAATGTTACAAAACTTGCTTTTATTTCAACTTACAAAGACTCAAAAGTAATACAAAACAATTCTAATTTTGAAAAACTTGAAAGTAGATCAATGCATGAAGACCTATATACTCTTACAAATTCTGACAAATCTTCTTCTATTGTTGTCATCCTCCTATTCCATAGACTGTTTACCTTCTTATTCTTGCAGTCATATTGGCTTTCATTTCTAATACAATCATCAATTTTCTTATCAATTCATCTATGATATTTTATCCATCAAAAGAAAAAAAAAAGAACTGAATATTCATTCCTACAATAGAGGCCATTTTCAGTCCATGCTCTAATCAAAACTGAATATTCATTAACTCTATACATTAAATTCAATATATAATTGATCTCTAGCTTAATTATTTGTATATAACTTTATACCTAATTTTTAATTAATTAAATATTTAGCATAAAATACATTAAATTTTTAGATAAGTTTTCATGCACGCATTCATGCGATTGGTCAACCTTTCCTCTTATGGATGATGTTATGAATTCGTATGATTTCAGTATTTGATTATATGGTGAATTTTGTAATGAAAGAATTTTCTTGAATTGAAATCAAAATTATTAACTTTTTCATCTCCTTTGTGCTTTGTTCAGTTATGGCAGCTAATGCACATAGCTTGATGGCTACAGTTTCCTCATATGTAAGAAGTGATTTCATTATTACTAGCATTTTATTTGAGCACTTTTTGCATTCTCTTATTCTCTATTGATCTATAGTTACTTTTTCAATTCACACATTTATTTCAAGACTCATGTTGAGTAAATATGACAAGTTGATTAGCTATAAATGAGAAATTATAAGAACCGAGCTAAGGATAACTTGAGTACTTTTAAATTTGCTTACATATCAATTACTCATAAAACAAAAAATTACAAATTAATTCAAATTATTAAATTCACCAAAAAAGGGGACAAATAATAATGATAACATTACTCTAGGTATTGCATAGAATAATATGCATGAAATATGGAAATATTTAATTGCATAAGAGTTAAAGACATGAATTCGATATTTATCATTAATGAGAAATTTAAGTGTGATAATTAATACATAAATTTTAATCTCTTAATTTTAAATTAAGTTCAATACTATTTAAAATTAAATATAAAATTATTTGTTAATTAGAATATATATATATATATATATAAAATATATATATATATATATATATATATATATATATATATATATAATATATATATATATTACAAATTTAATTATTTGTTAATAGAAAAGGAGAATGTGAAAGAAGTCAAATAATATTGGCAAAATAAGATTATATTTCTTATAATGAGAAGAAATAAATGTTTGAAATTTTGCTTGATCATTTAAAATAACATTAGATATATTTGATGCACAATCCATCAAATTTTAAAAAAAAAATAGGGAGAAGAGAAGCTTTTATTCATAAAAAAAAAGAAAAATAATAAAATAAAATATCAACACATGAATAAAAATTTGAATATTTACCTTGCATCATCTATATTTAGTAAGATTTTATTAGATAGATTGATAAATAAGTTAAAAAATGATTATAAATACAATTTCAAAGTATAAAATTATGTTAATCATATCGCTGCTATTTGCATTATATATAGAATGTAAATTCAAAGTGAAGTAAATAAAATAAAATTAAGTTTATATTAATTAAAATCTGATTTATATTAAGGCTTCAAATTCAAAAATATTATTTTTATATGTTAATATTGAGATTGGTTTAATATATATATATATATATATATATATATTATGGCATTCATTTAATACTTATGTCAGCCACTTATCTTATAAAGAAAATACAAAAAATTTAAAATATTGACGGATTTGAGTCAAACAGATTTGACTTGTACCAAAAAATACAATCAAATGCATAAAATAATAACTGTGACTAATTTTATGGGAACTTGATCTCACATCTCGAGCCACTTCGGTGTCGACAAGCTAGCAGTAACTCATTAATTGCTTTACGCTCCTCCACACCGGAACTCCAAGCTCCGATATATACCTTCTCACTCTCTCAGCTCTTCTTTACTTCTTCGCCACACCTTTACGCCAAGTTCTAAGTAGCCAAGCCCCTCTCCCATCTTCCAGCACCTCCTTTACCACTCATGAAAGCTTACCCAACTCGCCACTAAACCCCAACCTTCAATCATCCCTCCAATGAGCACCGGTGGCAAAAGTTTCTAATTGACATGTGATAATTTCTTTGTCAAAATTTGGAGAAAATACGTCAGTCGCGTAGCTTTCGGGGACCAATCCTATGTCAGAGTTTTTTTCCGCTTTTTTATAACCAGAATCGATATGCATAACACGCTTATCCGTTTACATCCCCGCCGTTCAAACAAATGGGAGAAGAAGCGTGTTGTGTGGAGGAATTTAAAAGAAATATATATCTAGATTTAGGGTTTAGAGGTGTATTTTCTTCTTGCAAATCGAGCTCAGAGAGAGAACGATAAAATCTCATTTCTTTTTTACAAAAGAACCATGAAGATGGAGGACGAATTTGAAAGTTATGGCTTTGAGGAAAAGCTGAGGATGTATTAAATAAAAATTCATCAGTAATTTTTCTCAACCATTGTATACATACAATTTTTTTACGGTTTGTTAGTGTTATTCCTTGAAATTCTTTTATTTAGTGTATATTTCCTACACTGTTTGGAGTTCTTTGCAAGAGGACTTTGCTTATTTTGAGAGATTTTTTGCATCTGTACTCTCTCTCATGAGAATGAGATTTTCTAAATATTTTGCGCTTTATTTTGCCGGATGGAGATAATATGGTCATTACATTCCATTAGAAATAATTTTCTTTGGCTGTTTGGAGAAAATATGTTCATTACAATCCATCACAATAATTTGGAGGGTTATTTTTTTAGTGTTATTTTTCATCAGACTTGAGAGTATGAGATGATTTTGACATTTTCTCCAATTCTTCTTGCTGTTTAGACTATTTTTTTCATTATATATGTACTATTTCTTTTCTCTCCTCGAGAGTGAGCATTTTGGTCATTTTTTCTATTTCTTTGTCGCTTTGGGAGGAAATATGTTCATTAGGCACAATTTGGGGTTTTGGTTGATTTGTTAGATTTTCTTCAGTACTCTCAGATTCTCATGAGAGTACATATATTTTGCTATTTTTTCGCTTTTGTTCAATATATTAGGTTCAGCATTCCTGGAAGCAATTTGGATTAATAATTTGATTTTTTATATCTCAGTACTCTCATGATGATTGCTAATATTTTTACAGTTTATTTGACATGTTTGTAGGAAATATATTCATTACAATCCATTAGTAACAATTTTGTAGGGTGACTTGGTTGGTTTTTATGGTTAATTTCATCTGTACTGTCATTTACTGACTTTTCATTTTGAAGTTTACCATATCTAGGAAAAGGATAATTTCAGAGATCTACCACTCTAACGGTGTTTGATAATACAAAGACTTTAGTAATGAAGTCATTGATATTTACGATGCTTCATCTGCATCAATTCATTAGACTCCAGTTCGAAGACTCAATTATTCTCAATTATGTCTTTGGGACATAAAAGCGCTTTCTTACATGGGCGTATTCCTTTCACCCTAGATGAAGTGATAATAGGGATGCCAAATAGAAGAGAGAAGGTCTTACATAGAAGGAATGTGTTATTTGAGGTCACACTTCCAATGAGGAAGCAAAGAGCATCGTGAAGGTGCCTATGAGCAAGAAGATTGCCCCTCTTCTCATACACTCTCTATACTCTCTCCTGTACTCTATACTCTCAGTACTCTTACTGTACTCTTGTACTTACTCTTCTAAACTCATGGGTAACTTGATATAATAATATTTATGTTTCATCAATAATTTTTCTCAACCGTTGTATACGTACAATTTTTTTACGATTTGTTAGTGTTATTCCTTGAAATTCTTTTATTTAGTTTATATTTCCTACACTGTTTGGAGTTCTTTGCAAGAGGACTTTGCTTATTTTGAGGATCTACTTTGCATGGTATACCTCAGTAATCTCATGAGAGACCAATTTTCATTATTTTCATGAGTTCGCTGCTTAGAGAATATGTTCATTATATCCATACAACTTGGAGGTATTTAGGTTGGTTTTTAGGAGAGTTTTGCATGTGTACTCTCTGTACTCTCACGAGAGTATAGTATAAAGTATTTTGGGCATTTTTTCAATTTCTATGAGAATGTTTGGAGAAAATATCTTCATTACAAATTTATTAGGAATAATTTGGAGGCTATTTGATTATTTTTTTAGTGTTATTTTACATCTGTACTATCTGTACTCTTTGTAATCTCTATACTCTCTGTACTCTCATGAGAGTACAAAGCATTTTGGTCATTTATTTCCTATTTATTTGACCTATTTGAAGGAAATATATTCATTACAATCCATCAGGAATAATTTGGAGGCTGTTTGGTTGATTTTTTAGTATTTTGTTTTTTTGTACTCTGAGAGTAAATGATTTGGACATTTTTTGAGTTTCTTTGGCCCGGTTGTTGATTATGTTCATTACATTCTAGTGGAAGTAATTTGGTGGCTGTTTGGATGGTTTTTGGGGGGATTTTTGTATTTGTACTCTTTGTACTCTCATGAGAGTATAGAGCATTTTGATCATTTTTTCGCTTTCTGTTTTGGAGAAATATGTTCATTACAATCCATCGAATAATTTGGAGGTTGTTTGATTGATTTTTTAGTATTA
Source organism: Cymbidium sinense (assembly GCA_021442155.1). NCBI lineage: Eukaryota > Viridiplantae > Streptophyta > Magnoliopsida > Asparagales > Orchidaceae > Cymbidium > Cymbidium sinense. Next base: position 34,669 of record JAKCPB010002057.1, on the reverse strand, counting down.
TTTGCATATGTACTCTCTATACTCTTGAGAGTATAATTATGGACATTTTTTCGCTTTGGCATTGTTGATTATGTTCATTACATTCTAGTGGAAAGTAATTTGGTGATTGTTTGATGGTTTCGGGGATTTTACATATTCTCGATTTAGCTCATTTTTTTACTTTCTTTGGCCTATTTGGAGAAATATGTTTATTTGTGGAGCTTTTTTACATGTCACATTTATGAGTTATCTGCAGTGAATGGTCAATGAGAGTGATGATGTCATGATGTCTAATGACCCAAATTTGGGAGACTCCTTGGCACCACGTTCGAATGAAATGAGGTATGTATCAGACTATGCACATCAAACCTGCTTTGTTGAAGGACCATACTAGTTATTGGCCAAACTCTAAGAAATTGAAAGAATTTTATGTGCAAAAAGGTCAAGAAATCTCTAAATGGCTTAGCAAAATTTTAAAAAACTGATACAAGGACTGCTTGTCCGGGCATGATTAGATTCTCTGTTGACTTGGAGGAGAACTGAATGGTTAAAAAATATATAGAAAGTCATAATCATTCATTGGCAAAGCTCACGACCTACATCTTCTCGATCACATGATGCATTAGATGAAAAGGCTTCCATGTTGAAGACAATGACAGAGGCCGAATTAGAGCAACTGATGCATTCAGCTATCTAAGTAAGGAAGTTGGCGGCGTAGAGAATATTGGATTCACAAAAAGAGATGCTTTCAATTTTATTCAGAAAGAGAAAAGATCGAGGATTACGAATGGTGACAATAATGCATTAATATAGCTATTCAAAGAAAGGAAAGCAGCGGACGAGATGTTTGCATGGGATGTACAAGTTGATGAGTCAGATTGCTTAGTAAGTTTTTTTGGAGCAATATGTCATGATAGAATATGATGTTTGGTGATGTGATAATTTTTGATACAAGCTCGACTCAATAAATATAATCTTGTTTGTGCCCCTCTTGTTGGAGTGAATCATCACTGGAAAAATGTGTTATTTAGAGTAGCCTTTTAATTCGAAGAGACGATTGAGTCATTCTCATGGCTATTCCACATTTCTTTGGTTGATGAGTGACACATCCTACAACAATATTCCGATCAAGATGTATAGAGCTATCAAATTGTATTACTACATACTCATCATAGGTTGTGCCAATGGCATATTTTGAAGAAAGCTCCTTCCAAGGCTCACTGCTTTAATAGTAATAAGAGGGTACAAGGGCTATTTTATGCATGCATGAGCATATGTGACTCAGAGGACAAGTTTGAAGAAGCTTAGTCTACCATGATAGAAGAAGGAAAATTTCATGATCATGTTTAGCTGTCTGAGCTTTATAAAATTAAATCCAAGTGGTCCACTGCATTCAACAAAGACTCATTTTTCATGGGCATCTTATCAACACAATGTAGTGAGTCAATGAACAATGTATGTCACAAAATCTTTAAACCAACAAGTTTTCTCACAGATTATTTCTTGGGATTGAAGAAGGTTATGGAGACATGGAGTCAGAATGAACATGATGAAGACTTCAAGTGCAGCCAGTCATCAATTGTTCCTGTTGTTAAGACATGTCCAATTCTAAAATAAGCTGCTATGTTTTATACAAGAAAGCTTTTTTATTATGTTTGAGGAAGAATTTTTGCATGGAGTATTTTGTGAGAAAATTAGAGAATAAAAATTCATCCAAAATATGGACTATCTATTTCAATGGGACTACCCTAGATGTAATTTATACTTGTAAGAAATTTGAAATGATGGGATTACTTTGTTCCCATTGTATCAGAGTTCTTAGTCGTGAAGATGCGCATTCGGATAAGTATCTTCTCATGCGATGGTCTACCGTGAGCAAAGAGGATATTTACATCGATAGGTATATAGAAAATTAAGAGATGTGGAAGGCAGAGATGAAAATGCTACTGACATTATTTTTCAGAACTACATTAGTCGATATGCATATCAAATAAGCGTCAGGGCATAGGGTAATAATAGAGCTGAGGACTATATGCTTCAATCCTTAAAAAAACTATACGACGATGTCGACTCTATAAGAAGTGGAATTCTCTTCCAGCTAACAGAGCAGCTAAGAAGAAAAAGTCAACCACAGTAGAGAAAGGAAAAAACATCTTAAAGGATCCAGTTAAGCAACATCCGGGGTGTTTCCAACGCAAGGCTTAAGGGATATTGGGAGAGATCCAAGAAAGCCAAGAGTAATTCTCTATTTGCCTCTTAATTTTTAGTATTTAAAATATTACTATTAATCTTCAAACCATCCTATTTTTGTTGTTACAAAAACCAAAGTACAAACTGATAGTGTCATAGAACGTGTTTTGTCACCCATTGTAATACATTTCTCTATTATGCCAGAGTATTTTTCAGAGGTACGTATAGAATAACACACATCGATGCTGTAAAAAATCATTAACTGATACGATGTTCTACCTCAGGAATTCAACTCGAGCTCAACAATCAGTTAGTTGGCTGAAGGGTACACTAAGTTGATGATGGATATTATTACAGAAAAATATTTCAATATATGATATCATTTAGTTATGTGTTCTTCGACTGTGCAATCATTTCTGCAATGCTTTAGAATCTCCAAGATGACTTTCTTTTACTTAACAGACATACAAGCAGTCTCACCTACGGGATTGGGTTAGGAAGCCTGCCTATGACTTTCTTCTTGTGAGCATCTTTATTCTTAAACATACTGTTATTATAAAATTTATCTATTTATCTTGAAAATGAATTAATTTACTATGATATTTGATGATTAAGATTTACTAATCAATACACTATATATACTCATATTCTATTTAAGTTAATATTTCAAAGCATCTTCAACTTAATAGTTACTGACATAATAATCTCATATTTCAATTTTTATTTAGGGTTTATTAATATTGATCAATTTTTTGAAGAAACTCAGTCTATGTCATAATCAAATATTTGTTCGAATACACTTAGTCTATCTCATATTTGAGTTTATTGTATTATTTAGTAATTTCTCGATTTTGCCCATTATGGGAGTACAATTTACTTGATGAATCGATTCTCCACCCCAAGAACTTACATCCTCCAAATAGCCAAAGAAAGTGGAAAAATACAAAATGCTCACTCACAGGAGAGTGAGAGTACAAAGAGTAAGAGGGTACACAACTTGCTTGAAACCGGGAAGGTCCAAATGGACTTTAATATGGGTCAATTATTTTTAGCTTGGTTTTTTCCTCACTACATTATTTGTTGCTCTTAAAGCAGTAGTGCATAGAGTTTACCCCTATTAAGGACTTTGTAATCCTTAGATGTGGCAATAAAATTTCTCATATTTTACCAAATTGCGCTTCGATTGATGAGTCTACCTTGCTTATGAGGATGAGCTAATTTTTATTGTAGGCATTACATAGTTTGATATATACTCTATAAAGTACTCTACATTTTATGAAATAATTTTTATTATATGCATTATAATTTTTGATAAGCCAGTATGTTCCTATCAACAAGTTTAGTAGAGCCAAAGAAAAAAAAATTCTGTGATGAAGATGATATTAGTACTGATGATATTAGTTTAGTAATTATTTATAAATTTATCAATAATATTAATTTAATTTAGATGATACTTTCGTTATTACATTATTTGAAAAATTCCTCATCTTAAAATATAGAATTTTCTCCAGCCGCTTCAAAATTTAAATTTCTGAATAAGACGTTGGTAAGCCGCATCATCGATAGTTTATTTGTCTATTTTATGCACATATTTTAGTAGAAAGTAGGTTTTAAGAAGCATGATTTCGAGTGATAGAAAGTAATTTTATGCATTCACAAAATTCTACCACATTTTTAAAGATCATAATTTCCTTTATTAAAGAGTTAAGTTTAATAATCGCACTTATATTACGCTCACATGCTAAGTAGTTCATATTGCTTCTCCTCGCATACTTTCAAAGGCATTCAATGTGGTTGAGCATGTAGATTTTAGATAATGTAAATTTTAACTTCTTTTTCTTGATCAATTTATAATATGATATAACTTGAATATCAAAATTAATCTTATTTTCTCCAAACAAGTAAAGAAATCATCATAGAATCAAACAATATTATATCAACTACCCATGAGTAGAGAAGAGTACATAGACAGAGTCCAGAGAGTACACAGAGAGCAACAGAGAGTGTCAGAGAGAGAGGGTTCACATGCAAAATTGAAACTCATAAAAAGCAATCGAGGAGCATCCAACTTACTTTAAGGTTATAGTGAACAATTCCTCTCCGTCTTACGAAGCAAAAGTTGAAATTGGCTAAAATAACCAAATAATTTGTACTATGAGAAGAATATAAAGAGTTAAGCTATAAAACACCTCAAATATTTTTATTGTCAGCCTTCAAACTACCTGCAATGGAATAGAGAGTATAAAGAGTACAGGAAGTACAAAGGGTACATAATGTATAGAGTTCAAATAGTATAGAGTATAGCATAAACTACATAGAGAATGAGACAAAACACATCTAGAGCGGCCTTCAACGATTCAGAGATGTTCTCTGCAAGTCATAATTTATCCAAAACTACCAAGAAAAATTGAAGAAAATAGATGAAATACTACATTCTAGGAGTATAAAGAGCATAGATGAAACACATCCTAGTAAAGCATTCCCAACCAAATTCTGCGTGTCTCTAATAATAAAAGATCCAAAGCAGGATATTGAAAAAAATAAAAGAAATACCATGTACAATTATTTCCTACTTATCAAACTTTAAATGTAGTTCTTAGCTTGGCTTTTTCATTCCCAAATAAAGATAATGTAAGCGAACTCTAAAGCAATTCATCTTCTTCGACTTCAATGTACTTGTAGACAAACATCCCGTAGTCAATACTATTATCTTGGACTGCCAGCCTACTCACCATTTCGATTGGTCATTTTGTGGGATCGTCATAAAGAGACATCTTCAACAAGTAATTTGATATGAGTAGCAAGTATAGTCAATAAGGGGTAAAAAAAATAGTTTACGACCAAATTAAAAGCTATTACAATCTTAGGAAGAATGATCTTATGGGTTGGTTTTGATAATGAGTCATAAAAATACCAATCCCCTAGCTTAATATGCTCAACTAGGAGTGTCCAGTGCTGATTATATATAATTAGAAGTAAGAGTAGCTCAGCCCTTGACACACTGTCTGTAGTGACATGCTGGATGAACATTTTGCTTTTCTTGTGTAGGCCATATTTTGCATAGCTCTGTAAGAAAAGATGAGAACATTTAAAAATTATAGTTTCCATTTATACAAATAAGGATTGAATCATTATACACTGCATATCTGTGGGGTAACTTACCTAGTGCAAGCAAGAGATATACAAATAAGGGACATACATCCCCGGACAGAGCGAGTACTCCTCGGCCAGTAAGAAGGAAAAGGCATCGATGTGTGCATTTGAGAGATCGTCGCTCGGAACTCATCGATCACGCCTGGTGCAATAATATTCCCAATGAATATCGTATCACCCCTACAAGTGAGAAATATTTTAAAGCGAGCTTAATTAAACGAATATGTTATTTTATGTGTGAAGGAGTTGATTGAAGATTGAATTACTTGTCTTTGAATCGGGAGCACGATGTGTCACTAAGATGGAGCATCAGCTTGGGCATAACAGCTCTGGATGAGAAGTCAATAAAATGATATGCCTCTGCTGGCTACAACAAAATTATTGTTGATGAAAGTTAATGATGAAGAGCTAGATTCACTATGAATTAAGGATCGATCTACTGAGATGATGCATACCTCCGACTGATGCTCCTCCACCACAATGATAGTAGTCTGTGGGTCATTGACCATTATTGTCTCATCTTTGCGAACCTATAAAAAAATTTAGTGAAATCTATTTCTATTATCTCAAATTTAAAAGAAAGTAACTTAATACCTCTGCTGTCGGCTTCTCATCTTGAGTGGAGACCACCATATCACTTATTCTTGCTCGTGAATTTCTGTAAGTGTGTGCGAAGGGGGAACAAACAACTTTCATCTTCCTTATCTGCCGAGCCTTCACACCACGCCGAATGCTGCCGATTAAAGGCTTCAGAGCATCTTCATATGCAGTGGAGGCCTCCATAATAGCTTCCCCTATGGTGGACTCCAGCTTCCCAGTGGAGGTTACCTCAGGCTTCCCAAGTGGAAGTATCCATGAGGCGCGACTTCCCAGTGGAAGTATCCACAGAGGTAGCTTCCCAAGTGGAAGTATCCATGAGCAATGTAGTTGTCTCCAGACTCCCCAGCAGCCTCCACAGGGAAGCTCCTCAGCCTCCATAGCGCTTGTGTGCCTCCTCAAGAGTTTCCCCTATGGTGACCTCCATAGGAGCTTCCCCCACAGTAGAGATGGTAGGACCATGCCCAACAACCTCCTCGATAGCGAAGCAATCTCCATCCATTCTCTCTATTGCTTGAAGAAGATAATATATCTTTCAAGTCCCTAAAACTTGCAAGTATCCTCTCCACGTAAAGTCTCTTGGGGGGTAGCAGAGGAGCTAGATACACTAGATGGGGAGAATATCGAGGAGAGACATATGAAAATTTAGTGGGGACTCATGGACTTAGAATGGATTATCGGCTCAACATGTATTGCATGTTGGGCAGGGGAAAATGATTCAAAGAGCCAGGTCTCCTCTTCTGATATGTCCTCGAATGAAAGGTATACCTGTGTTAAACCGATAAGAAAATGTGATGACTACAGCATAAATAAATACATTCTTATATGAACTAAGTGATATTATTATGTCACATGGTGTCCTCCTAAACCAGTGAAGGCTTCATCTGGAAACTTTATTTTTTATCATCGCAACATACGTGGCTTTGCAAATGGAGATAACGATCTCATGATGCTTATGTGCTCAGCGGCCCAGATCTACAATTAATATTTATATAAGTTAACTTCAATGCATCAAATAATACATAACCAAAGATATAGAACATACCATAAGAAGAGTGATAAAGCCACTTTCGTAGAGTGTCTTACGGGTATGAATCTTTGATGTAATACCATCAAATTGTGAAACTAGGCCCAAATGGCCTCACCTAATTGTATTGCAAATTTATCTATGTCATCCGCGTATGAAATCAATTACGACGCCACCCTATAGTTGTGATATAAAAAAAAAAGATTTGACAAAGAAAATATATATGTACAACTACCTGCGTGCCACGAGCATTCTCTGATGCTCAAGCATAGTCTTATAGTCCACCTGAAACTGCGGCGGGATTTCATAATACCTTCTCCTCTCTATTTAACATTCCTACGATCTTCATGGTGAAAGGAATACCGCCTAAAAAAAAGCTTGCTTCTCATGTCCCAAAAAGACAGATTAGGTAATGGTATTGAGTCTCAATTGGAGTCTAATGAATTGATGTAGATGAAGCCTCTTTAAAATGTCAATGACTTCATCGGTAAATCGTGATGTAATATTATCGAACACCATTCTAACAGTGGTAGGCTTGCATCTCGAAGTTATTCTTTTCCCAGACATGGTAAACTTCAAAATGAAAAGTTAGTTAATGAGAGTACAGAAGCAAATCACCCATAAAAAGCAACCAATCAGCCTCCAAATTGTTCCCAATTGATTTGTAATGCACATATATCATTCAAATAGGCCAAAAGCTGGAAAAAATGCTAAATGTGATACTCTGAAAGAATAGAGATGCAAAATATTACATCAACCAACAATACAGTGCAAAATAACACTAAAAACTAACCAAATAGCCTCCAAATTATTCCTAATGATTATAATGAACATATTTTTCCGAAGGAAAATAAAATATATGACCATGAGATGAGAGAATACGATCAAAAATCTCTAAAACCATCCAAACAGAGAGTACAGATGCAAAATAACACTAAAAAACTAACCAAATAGCCTCCAAATTATTCTTATTTTATTGTAATGAATATATTTTCATCAAACAGGCCAAAGAAACAAGAAAAAATAATTAAAATGCTCTGTTCTCTCTTGAGATTACAGAGAGTACAGATGTAGAAATCCCCCAGAAACTATCCAAACACCTGCCAAATTGCTTCCATTAGGAGGAAATATGTTCATGTGTACTCTCTGTACTATCAAGATGGTACATGCCGTTATTTTCAAAATTTTGAATTGATTAGCCTTGTGAAATGTTTAGTATATCACATGGTAGGATGTTGGGTCATGTTTCAAGATGAATTCTTAAGGATGATAGTATGTTCACTGATGGCATTAAAATTTGTTTGTAGGTTGATTTTAGTTGTTCTTCATTTTTCATGTGTACTCTTTGTACTCTTAGAGAGTATTCATTTTATTTTTTTAAAAACTTACGTCCCTGTTTGGATACAAAATGCTCAATACATGGCTTATGAAGCAGATTGAAGGCTCATTTCTTGACTTTTAGGAGTTTTTTACATATGTACTCTAAGTACTCTCATAAGAGTACATAGCATTTTGGTCATTTTTTTCTAATTTATTTGGCCTGTTTGGAGGAAATATGTTCATTACAATCCATTAGGAATAATTTGGAGGCTGATAAGTTGGTTTATTATTATTATTTTGCATCTATACTCTCTGTACTCTCTTGAGAGTCGATGATTTATTTTTTCTAGTTTCTTTGGCCTGATTGTTCAGATTATATTCATAACATTCTAGTGGAAGCAATTTGGTGGTATTTGGATGATTTCAGAGATGCATAGGTACTCTATGTACTCTAGAAATAATTTCTCAATGTTTTTACAGTTTATTTTGCCTGGATTGAGAGAATATGGTCATTACATTCTATTAGAAGCAATTTTATGGCTATTTTTTCCAGTTTCTTTGGCTTGGTTGTTGAGATTATATTCATTACATTCCATTGGAAGTAATTTAGAGGGATGTTTGGATGGTTTATGGGAGATTTATGCATCTGTACTCTCTGTACTCTCATTAGAGTATAGAATATTTTGGTCATTTTTTTCCAGTTTCTTTGGCCTGTTTGGAGGAAATATGTTCATTACAATCCATTAGGAACAATTTGGAGGCTATTTGGTTGGATTTTTAGTATTATTTAGCATCTGTACTCTCTGTACTCTCTTGAGAATATAGACAATTTTGGCCAACTTTTTTCAGTTTCTTTGGCCTATTTGGAGGAAATATGTTCATTACATTCCATTGGAAGCAATTTGGAGGGATATTTGGATTCTTATTTGTACTCTCGTATTGATGAGAGTCTGATTTGGTTATTTTTTTCCTATTTCTTTGGCCTGTTTGGAGGAAATATGTTCATTACAATTCATGAGGAACAATTTAGAGGCTGTTCGTTTGGTTTTTTAGCATTACAATTTTTGATAAGCCAGTATGTTCCTATCAACAAGTTTAGTAGAGCCAAAGAAAAAAATTACGTGATGAAGATGATATTAGTCGATGATATTAGTTTAGTAATTATTTATAAATTTATCAATAATATTAATTTAATTTAGATGATACTTTCAGTTATTAAATTATTTGAAAAATTCCTCATCTTAAATATAGAATTTTCTCCAGCGCCTTCAAAATTTAAATTTCGAATAAGGCGTTGGTAAAACATCATCGATAGTTTATTTGTCTAATTTATGCACATGTTTTAGTAGAAAGTAGGTTTTAAGAAGCATGATTTCGAGTGATAGAAAGTAATTTTATGCATTCACAAAATTTTACCACATTTTTAAAGATCATAATTTCCTTTATTAAAGAGTTAAGTTTAATAATCGTACCCACTTATATTACGTTCACATGCTAAGTAGTTCATATTGCTTCTCCTGCATACTTTCAAATTAAGGCATTCTGAATGTGGTTGAGTATAACGTAAATTTTACATAATGTAAATTTTAACTTCTTTTTCAGTTGATCTGAATTTATAATATGATATAACTTGAATATCAAAATTAATCTTATTTTCTCCAAACAAGTAAAGAAATCATCATAGAATCGTAAATAATATTATATCAACTACGAGTAGAGAAGAGTACATAGAGAGCCAGAGAGAGAGTCTGAGAGTCTAGGAACTGAGAGAGTACAGAGAATAGAGAGTATAAGAGTCTGAGAGAGAGTACAGTACAAAGAGTACGAGAGGTGAGAGTATAGAGAGGGTTCACATGCAAAATTGCTTAGAAAACTCATAAAAAAGCAATCGAGGAGCATCCAACTTACTTTAAGGTTATAGTGAACAATTCCTCTCCGTCCTACGAAGCAAAAGTTGAAATTGGCTAAAATAACCAAATAATTTGTACTATGAGAAGAATATAAAGAGTTAAGCTATAGAACACCTCAAATATTCTTATTGTCAGCCTTCAAACTACCTGCAATGGAATAGAGAGTATAAAGAGTACAGGAAGTACAGAGGGTACATAAAGTATAGAGAGTCCAAATAGTATAGAGATTACATATAGCATAAACAACATAGAGAGTACAGACAAAACACATCTCAGTAGAGCGCCCAATAGATTCTGAGATGTTCTTGTCATAATTTATCCAAAACTACCAAGAAAAATTGAAGAAAATAGATGAAATACTCTGTGTACTCCTAGGAGAGTATAAAGAGCATAGATGAAACACATCCTAGTAAAGCATTCCAGCATCAACCAAATTGTTGCAGGTGTTCTCTGCTAATAATAAAAGATCCAAACTACCCAAGGATATTGAAAAAAATAAAAGAAATACCATGTACAATTATTTCCTACTTATCAAACTTTAAATGTACAGTTCTTAGCTTGGCTTTTTCATTCCCAAATAAAAGATAACGTAAGCGAACTTGGCCCTAAAGCAATTCATCTTCTTCGACTTCAATGTACTTGTAAACAAACATCCCGTAGTCAATACTATTATCTTGGGCGACACTCACCATTTGATTGGTCATTTTGTGGGATCGCAAAAGTAACATCTTCAACAAGTAATTTGATATGAGTAGCAAGTATAGTCAATAAGGGGTAAAAAAATAGTTCTAGAAACCAAATTGGAAACAAGCTGACAATCTTGGAAGAATGATCTTATGGGTTGGTTTTGGTAATGAGTCATAAAATACCAATCCTAGCTTAATATGCTCAACTAGGAGTGTCCAGTCTTGATTATATATAATTAAGTAAGAGTAGCTGACCTTGACACACTGTGACATCTTTGGATGAACATTTTGCTTTTCATGTGTAGGCCATATTTTGCATAGCTCTGTAAGAAAAGATGAGAACATTTATAAATTATAGTTTCCATTTATACAAACAAGGATTGAATCATAATACACTGCATATGTTGGGGTAACTTACCTAGTGCAAGCATGAGATGTACAAATAAGGGACATACATCCCGACAGCGAGTAGTACTGCGAAGAAGGAAAGGCATCGATGTGTGCATTTGAGATATCGCGTCGAACTCATCGATCCTCTCAATAATGATATTCCCACTGAATCTTTGTATCACCAAGTGAGAAATATTTTAAAGCGGGCTTAATTAAAGAATATGTTATTTTATGTATGAAGGTTGATTGAAGATTGACTTACTTGTCTTTGAATCGAGCGATGTGTCACTAAGATGGAGCATACTTAGCGACGGATGATAAGTCAAATAAAATGATATGCCTCTGTTGGCTACAAAATTATTGATGATGAAAGTTAATGATGAAGAGCTAGATTCACTATGAATTAAGGATCGATCTACTGAGATGATGCATACCTCCGACTGATGCTACTCCACCACAATGATAGTAGTCTGTGGGTCATCGACCATTATTGTCTCATCTTTGCGAACCTATAAAAAAATTTAGTGAAATCTATTTCTATTATCTCAAATTTAAAAGAAAGTAACTTAATACCTCTTGCTCATCTTGAGTGGAGACCACCACATCACTTATTCTTGCTTGACTTTGTAAGTGTGTGCGAAGGGGAACACAACTTTCATCTTCCTTATCTCGACCTTCACACCACAATCTTTGATTAAAGGCTTCGGAGCATCTTCATATGCAGTGGAGGCCTCCACAATAGCTTCCCTTATGGTGGACTCAACAGGGCTTCCCTAGTGGAGGTTACCTCAGAGGCTTCCCAAGTGGAAGTATCCATAGGGGCAGCAGCTTCCCAAGTGGAAGTATCCATAGAGGTAGCAGCTTCCCAAGTGGAAGTATCCAATAGCAGCAGTTGTAGTTCTCCCCAGCAGCCTCCAGGGAAGCTCCTCACAGTAGCCTCCATAGTTGCCCCTGTCCTCCTCAAGAGTTTCCCCATGGTGACCTCCATGAGCTTCCCCACAAGAGATGGTAGGACCACTTCTGAACCTCCTCGATAGCGCATCAATCTCATCCATTCTCTCTGTCATTATTGCTTGAAAAGAAGATAATATATCTTTCAAGTCCCTAAAACTTGCAAGTATCCTCTCCCATAAGTCTTACTGGGGTAGTAGCAGAGGGCAAGCTAGATACACTAGATGGGGAGAATATCGAGGAGAGACATATGGAGATTTAGTGGGGGCTGAACTCAGTGGACTTAGAATGGGACTGCTATCAGGCTCAACATGTATTGCATGTTGGGCAGGGGAAAATGATTCAAGAGCAGTCTCCTCTTACGATATGTCCTCGAATGAAAGGCATACATGTTAAATAAGAAAATGTGATGACTACATAAATAAATACATTCTTATATGAACTAAGTGATATTATTATATGTCACATGGTGTCCTCTAAACCAGTGAAGGCTTCATCAGAAACTTTATTTTTTTATCATCACACATCATTGGCTTTGCAAATGGAGATAACGATCTCATGATGCTTATGTGCTCAGCGGCCCAGATCTACAATTAATATTTATATAAGTTAACTTCAATGAATCAAATAATACATAACCAAAGATATAGAACATACCATAAGAAGAGTGATAAAGCCACTCATGTACCCGAGTGTCTTCTGGGTATGAATCTTTGATGTAATACCATCAAATTGTGAAACTAGGAATGCCCAAATGGCCTCTGCCTAATTGTATTCAACAAATTTATCTATGTCATCCGCGTATGAAATCAATTCCGATGCCAACCTATAGTTGTGATATAAAAAAAAAAGATTTGACAGCAGAAAATATATGTACAACTACACAAACTGTGCCACAGGTAACGAGCTATCTGTATGCTCAAGCATAGTCTTATAGTCCACTGAACTGAACTGCGACAGCGGGGATTTCTACCATAATACCTTCTCCTCTCTATTTGACATTCCTACGATTCTGCAACTTCATCGGGGGTGAAAGGAATACACTGCCCACCCAGAAAAAAAGCTTGCTTCTCTATGTCCCAGCAAGATAGGATTAAGGTTATGGCTATTGAGTCTCGCTGAATTCCGTGGAGTCTAATGAATTGATGTAGATGAAGCCTCTTTAAAATGTCAATGACTTCATCAGTAAATCGTGATGTAATATTATCGAACACCATTCTAACAGTGGTAGGCTTGCATCTCGAAGTTATCCTTTTCCCAGACATGGTAAACTTCAAAATGAAAAGTTAGTTAATGAGAGTATAGATGCAAATCACCCATAAAAAACAACAATCACTCCAAATTATTCCCAATTGATTTGTAATGAACATATATCCTCAAATAGGCCAAAGCGGAAAAAATGGCTAAATCGTGTACTCTCAAGAGAACAGAGTACAGATGCAAAATATTACTAAAACCAACAAATGCAGTCTGCAAAATAACACTAAAAAACTAATAGCCTCCAAATTATTCTTAATGGATTATAATGAACATATTTTTTTTTCCAAAATAAAAAGCGAAAATGACAAAATACTCTCATGAGAGTACTGATGAAATCTCCTAAAACCATCCAAAGCAGTCTGAGATGCAAAATAACAAAAAACTAACCAAATAGCCTCCAAATTATTCTTATTTTATTGTAATGAATATATTTTCATCAAACAGCCAAAGAAATAGAAAAAATAATCAAAATGCTCTTCTCTCTTGAGATTACTGAGAATGAGTCTTGAAATCCCGAAACTATCCAAACACATTACTTCCATTGGAATGTAATGAACATAATCTGAACAACCAGATCAAAGAAACTAGAAAAAATTGGCCAAAATCATTTGTACTCTCAAGAGAGTACATAGAGTATAGATGCAAAATAATACTAAAAAATCAACCAATCAACCTCCAAATTATTCCTGATGGATTGTAATGAATATATTTCCTCCAAAGCCAAAGAGAAAAAATGACCAAATTGCTTTGCACTCTCATGAGAGTTCAGAGAGTACAGATACAAAAATCCCCCAAAAACTATCCAAACAGCCACCAAATTGCTTCCACTGGAATGTAATGAACATAATCTAAGCAACCAGGCCAAAGAAACTGGAAATAAATGTCCACAAAATCATATGTACTCTCAAGAGAGTACAAATAGTATAGATGCAAAATAACACTAAAAAAACCAACCAAATAGCCTCCAAATTGTTCCTCATGGATTGTAATGAACATATTTCCTCCAAACAAACCAAAGAAATAGGAAAAAAAATGACCAAAATGCTTTATACTCTCATGAGTATGTGAACAAAATCTGAAACCATCCAAACATCCCTCTAAATTGCTTCCAATGTAATGTAATGAACATATTTCCTCCAAACATGCCAAAAAAGCTGGAAAAAATGGCCAAAATCGGTTGTACTCTTAAGAGTACGAGAGAATCTGAATCAAAATAACACTAAAACCAAACAACTCAAATTGTTCCTCATGGATTGTAATGAACATATTTCCTCTGCCAAAGAAATAGGAAAAAAATAACCAAAATACTCACTCTCATGAGAATCTGAGAGTACAAAAATCTCCAAAACCATCCAAACATTCTCCAAATTGCTTCCAATGGAATGTAATGAACATATTTCCTCAAATAGGCCAAAGAAAAAAATTGGCCAAAATTATCATATTCTCAAGAGAGTCTGAGAGAGATGCAAAATAATACTAAAAATCCAACTAAATAGCCTCCAAATTGTTCCTAATGGATTGTAATGAACATATTTCCTCCGAACAGGCCAAAGAAACTGGAAAAAAATGACCAAAATATTCTATACTCTCATGAGAGTACAGAGAGTACAGATGCAGAAATCTCCCATAAACCATCCAAACATCCCTCCAAATTACTTCCAATGGAATGTAATGAATATAATCTCAATAATCAGGCCAAAGAAACTGGAAAAAATAGCCATAAAATTGCTTCTAATAGAATGTAATGACCATATTCTCTCAATCCAGGCAAAATAAACTGTAAAAACATTGAGAAAATTATTTGTACTCTCATGAGAGTACATAGAGTACATATGCAAAAAATCTCTTAGAAATCATCCAAACAGCCACTAAATTACTTCCACTAGAATGTTATGAACATAATCTGAACAATCAGGCCAAAAAAAACTAGAAAAAATTGGCCAAAATCATCAGCACTCTCAAGAGAGTACAGAGAGTATAAATGCAAAATAATAATAATAAACCAACTTATCAGCCTCCAAATTATTTCTAATGGATTGTAATGAACATATTTCCTCCAAACAGGCCAAATAAATTGGAAAAAAATGACCAAAATGCTCTGTACTCTTATGAGAGTACTTAGAGTACATATGTAAAAAACTCCTAAAAGTCAAGAAATGAGCCTTCAATCTGCTTCATAAGCCATGTATTGAGCATTTTGTATCCAAACAGGGACAGAAGTATTTTAAAAAAAATGGCAAAATGGGATGTACTCTTCTAAGAGTACAAAGAGTACACATGAAAAAATGAAGCAAACAACTAAAAATCAACCTACAAACAAATTTTAATGCCATCGAGTGAACATACTATCATCCCTAATTAGGCCACAGAATTCATCTTGAAACATGACCCAACATCCTACCATGTGATATACTAAACATTTCACAAGGCTAATCAATTCAAAATTTGAAAATAATGCGTACCATCTTGATAGTAGAGTACACATGAAAATCTCCAAAACTACTAAAATACATCTCATTCATTTAAAGAACTCAAATGTTAAAATATTCACATCTTGGACGGTGAGAAGAATAGAAAACCTAAATTCATTAAAGTTGGGAACAGTGTAAATACCTCATGTAGTCACAATACCTCAATGGAAGTTATTCATAAGATTTGCTAAATCAGCGGCGGCGGCCGTTGTCGTCGAGAGAGGGCTAGGAGAAAAGCCTCATGCATGGGAGGAATGTAGCGGCCGTCTCATTTTTCTTCTCCCATTGTTTGAATGAGGGGCGGGCGGGTCGGACGGATATTGTCGTCCAGATCGATTCTGAGCTAAAAGCGGAAAAAAAAACCACCCTTTCGGGCGATGATGTAAAGAGTGGACTCGATGTAATATTTTCTCCAAAATTTTGTGCTCTGTAGCGTAAGAACTATATATACCATGTATGTAAATCTTCCAAAAAAAAAAATTAAAGCTTGGAGAGATGAGATGTCCTATTTATTCTCTTATGTATCTCATGACCTTCATCTCCTTTTCCTTTTACGCTATGGTGGAAACGTAATTTATGGTATGTTGAAAGTGTGTATTTTTTTTCTTTCAAATGGTCATGGCATTGAGGATTTAGCTTTTGTTCCAGCAAATAGCTATTTGAGATTTTAAATCCTATGATTCATAGGATTTAACACTTTTATGGTTTTAATCCTCTCAAATTTATTGAAAGTTTGGATTTACATAATTTACTACATTCTACTTGAATTTCTGCTCTTTCTCATGGAGAAAGTTGTTGTCTCTCTCTCTCTCTCTCTAAACTATAGAAAGGAAAAAGAAGAAAAAGAGGGTTTTAATCCTCTCAAGTTTACTGAAAATCTGGATTTGTATGATTTACCATATTTAACTTAAATTTCTGCTCTTTTTCATGGAGAAGCTTGCTCTCTCTCTCTCTCTCTCTCTCTCTCTCTCTCTCTCTCTCTCACTACATAAAAAACTAAAAAATGAGGGTTTTAATCCTCTCAAGTTTACTAAAAATATGGATTTGTATGATTTACTATATTCTACTTGAATTTCTGCTCTTTCTCGTGGACATGCTTGCTCTCTCTCTCTCTTTGTGAACTACAAAAAAAAATGAAAAAAAAGAGTGGGTTAATGTGTCTAAATTTCATTGACCGACAAAGCCAATTTGCATGCAATGATATAGAAACTTCAAATTTGAATGCTCCTAAAATCCTAATTGTGGCGTTTGGCATGATAAACCGTCTGGCGTTCTTTGTAGCAGTGGGAAAACTTGTAGGCAAAGTTCATAGCACGATGGGGAAAATTATATGATTTCTTTTGTGCATGTAACTATACACGCTCTTTGTAGCATGAAGAATATATTTAGGCGTGATTTATACCACCACTCATATGCGCTCTTTATAGCATGGTAAGCAGGCCCGATCCCTCATCACGTGGAGTGCGGGATGTTGTCAAAATTCAAACTGATAAAGCACTTAAACATTATTAATTAGACTAAATTGAACATAAATTAAATTTGAATATTAAATAAAAATTTAAAGTTAATATATGAGTACTTTAAGTCTAAAAGTTAAAGTAAAATTTCTAAAACCAAAATTAAAGTACTTACCAAATGACCTAATAATTTAGAAGAATCTCCTCAGAAACTACAAGCAAAACCTCCTTGCACCTACAACTTTCAAAACCTCCAGAAGAATTGAATAGATCTGGATGAAAATGAATTGAATCTCCCCCATATTTATAGTTAAACATAGAAATCTCATGGGGGCCAATCGAGCAATATTAAAAGCATATGAAAATAATAATTGCTGCCCACAAATATATTTAAAGCATATGGAAACAATAATTGTCGCCTGCAGGTATATTCAAATCATATAAAGATAAAAACCGTTGCCCTTGAGTAATATATAAATACATGATGATGTTTGATATATAAGCCTAACACTAAAACTAATGAATCACCCTTGTGCGCATGTAAGGAAAGGGGAAATCATTTTAAATACTCAAGAGGTGGCTTTATATGTTATTGGGAGGTTAATATTTGCACAAATTTATGAATACGTGAATAATTATGCTGATTACATGGATTTATAAATTATTCTCAATTAAGTCATAGGGCCTTGAGGTTTGTGTAAATTCCTTAAAGGCTAAGAGGTAATCAAGTATAATTATTGTTGATTCACTAATGCAATTCTCAAAGTAACTTGAAAAATTCAATTAATCTTATAAAGAGCTTATAAGTTGATTTAAATACAATTTGGATGAAATAAAACTCAATTAAGAATTAAAGTGAAGTTGACTCGGATTAGCTATTATTAAAAGTGTGAGGACATATTATGTAGTTATATTATAATTTTATCTTAGGACCGAGTCCGGGTTAACAAAACCTAAAAATCCAATGATAATATTATAAGAAATTTAATTTAATAAAATCTAAGAAGCTAATTTTGTCATACAATTACAAAAGATAAACTTATTGACATGGCTTCTCAAGTTCAAACTCCCAAGTGAAAAGTCTCAAACTTGATCCCCTATGCTCAAACTAGAATTGACAAGGTTTAAAGGATTATAAATTTTGAGAAGTTAGACCCGTTCCTCTGTAGAAAAGAGGTAGAGTTGATATGGTCTATTATCCAACAATAGTCATGTGATCAAAAGGCTATCACTACTAAGGTTTTAATTGATCAATCTTTATATATTCAAATTCAAATCAATTATAAAATGATCAAATATTCAAATTAAAAAAATATAAATTAAATAAAATTAATTATTTAAATTTAAAGAAATCCATCCACCCATCCGCAATCACTTATCGACGGTGATAAATTAAGAAAATGTTTGCTCACAAAGAGCCAATGTCAAATCAAATACATAACCAATGTCAAATCAAATAATCTTAAGCTTGTAAGGGCATGGTCTGTGTCCTCTATCCACGTGGTTTTGTTGCAAAATGACACAACATAAATTGCGGTTACGACCAGAGTTCTTTGACCGGGTGGCTTGTCGTAAAACGACACCACTAAATTACGATTACGATCACGATCATAGCATGTATGTTCCCCAACAGCTTTGCTCTTTGAGCTATGAACTATAGAATATATTTGATTGGGAAAAAAACCCTCTATTAGCTAAGGTGGACTTAAGCTTGTCTTCTTAGACAAATACCACCCTAGGTCTACAAGGATTACTTGGATGATGCAACCCATGTCTGTTGACAAGGATCCTTCGGTCAGGTTGGGTCGACTACCTCCTGTGACTAAGTAGACTAGGGATCACAACAACCTGGGATGACAGAATCATGGGATCTTGATCAAGCACGTCATCATTCTCCCAAACATTCACTTTAAGTTAATATGATAAATTTCATAAGCTTAAATTCAAAACTCCACATGCTGCTACTATATGCTACGCATTAAGCAATATAATGACTAGCCTTAATCGAAAATTCTCTCTCAACATTGGGAGGGGTAATTAATTATATGGCCTTGCACCTATAAGAAACCTGGAACTAAATCTAAAGTCCTCATAAAATGAGGGTGAAATCTTTGGGTAGTGTCTTATCTACTATTCCATCTGCTTCTGAAAATTTTACCGACACTTAAATTGTACTCTCTTAATCGAGTTATCGGTGGTGAATTTTTGGACCCCATAGATTTCTGGCGACTTTGCTGGGGAAAAGCTTCTCTTTCCAACTTTGGCTAGCCGAACCTAAGTTATAGTAATAGTGGAGTATATATATATATATATATATATATATATATATATATAAAATAAAAAATAAAAATGAAAGTGAAAAGTTTAAATGGATCTTAAAATAAAATACTTTATAAATGAGGTCTTAAATATTTAAGATTTAATTTAGAGTCTATTTTTTATGTTGCTTTGTTCTATTGTATCTTTATATTTTTAAAGTGTGGAGTGATATATCAATTGTTGATTACTAATCACTATCTTTCATTTGTGTAGAATGTATCTCAATAACACCCATTTACTATGTAGCTAAGTCACGAAGCCAACATCTGCCTAGCTAATGCTGGGAGATGCTAGAGCTACTATATAATTTGGTAGCATAAATTTTCCAGTGATCATTGCTCAAACTACTGCTAGGCCTGCATGTGACAATCATGCACAACTTGCACATCAACCCATATAGTAGGCCAAATCCACTAAAACTCACATCCTTGTTAGGGAAGTTTCTTGAAAGAGAGCCTCTGTATTTCAAAGGTTGGGACATATTGAAGCTCAAGCCATGATGAGAATTATCCTTTGGACATAAAATTCATGTCACGTGACGACTCTGCCGACCTTGCGATTTGCTCAAGGCCGACATGATACTGAAGCTTCTTCATCTAGAGGAATACAGAGCTAGGAGCTCATCAGCTCTCACCTGGGCTCTCTGTTACACAATCAGCCTTATAACCAGAAGCGAGTGTTCCCACTCACAATAAGTTTAAAAATCTCAAGTGGATGAAAAGGAATAGCTCCACTAGTGATATTAAGCAATCAATATGGGAGCAATGGTACCAAGCTCCAACCCCACAAAGGTGGCATCCTGAGACTCTATCCTTTAGAGTGCATAGGGTGCTGAATGTCATAAAAGAATAAGGCCTTATGAAGAAAAGATATTAAATGCCAATTATTAGAGAGGCTAATAATGCTCCACTATAAAAACTACCATTAATGGTAGTAAGAACTTCAAGAGCGTTACAAACAAGCCTTGCACAGTGAGCATCAGCATGACACTTGGACCACATGTCCAAGAATCCACCGTCAAAAGGTCCCGGCAGAAAGGAAAATAAATATGGAGGTCAAAATCTCAAGAAGAAATCACTGTGGAGAAGAACAAAGGTGTGACATCTAGCTTCTATTCCCGTAGATCTTCCAGTGATAAGGTCCAACAGGAATGGGTCCCAAAAAAGAAGATTACCATTAATAAGCCAATGGATGGTCGACACCTTGGAGAATCCTCCAGGGAATCCCATCACCAAGTAGCTCCATCTCCTCAGGAGGTAGTCAACTTCGATTGAAGCCCTCTAATTGAAGAAATGATCATGCCACAGCCTGAACTTGAGATCCGATGGAGATGACGCTCAGAAGTGAGGCTACAAGAAGAAGACGAAGATGATGATGATGAGACAATGGGAATAGAAGTGGTATATATGGTAGGTCAAGGTGATGATCACGCGTACTTCTATAATCAACGTGACATACCATCCTACCCACTCCTCAGAAAGACAAGAAGAAGGAGAGCTTTTGGGTTCTTCCTCGATGATGATGAAGACAAGAGTCGAAGGGAAGAAAATCTCATGTTCACTAACACCTAGCCCAAGTGCGAGGCACACGTGAAATGAGGACAAAAGATAAAAAATTGAGCAGCTTAACACTAAAATGAATGAGATGATTGCTCAGATGAATCTTATGATGTAGATAATGTAGAGGAATGTAGTGATAGTGCCACTATCTATTCCACCCACCAATTCAACAGCTAATATCATCCCCAATCCATCAATAGAGCCAAAATCTCAAACTTTTGGAGCTCATAGTGGTGGGAGAAATGAAATTAATCATTAGCTTCCCGCCAACTCCTCAAAATTTACCTATTACATCAGAGCACGTGACAGCTACTTAATTGGAGATTATTTTAAATGAGAAAATTAAAGTTGTTATTGCTACATAGTAGGTAGAGAAGTTAGTAAATAAAGGTCGCCAGTCGAGTATGACCCATACCCCAAAGGCTATTCAATGCCAAAGTTTAGATTTGATGGCAACGATAATCTTAAGTAGCACTTGATGCAATTTAAAGTGACACTTGGCACGTAATAATGTGTTGTTATTTCACCAATTCGTCAGCAGCTTTACTTTGGCCGCTTTTGAGTGGTATGCTGAACTACCAAATCATTCTATCAAAACCTTCCTGGAACTTGAAGCTATGTTTATCAAGAGGTTTGCCAATGCAGTTAAAAAGATAACCATCGCTGATCTTGCTCTTGAGAAAAGTGGAGAAACATAAGTATGAGATGTGAGCAGCAATTGGAAGAAGAACATGCGATTAAATTGCTAATGGACAACATTAATGACAAAATAGTGCCTTATCTTTGCATAGCATCAATCGCCACATTTCAGGAGCTTCTTGACAGGGTGGTTAAATTTGAGAAATTAAATCTATCAAGCTTTGATAGTCACTCAGACAAATCAAAAAGAAATAAAGTTCTAGATTCAAAGAAAGGGGAGACACACTTTGCTTCTTTCAAAAGTGATAAAGGAAAGTGGGTAGTTTATAATGTTGACAAAGGTAAGCAACACTCTTACCCAGATAAATTAAAACAACCATATAGTCTTGCTCCACAGCCGAAGTTCATACTTGGAGATAATGATCTGCCACGAGGCCACTTCAATGAAAGCGAGCGATCAAAACAAATGAAAAGAACAAATGATTTCATAGTACCAACCCTCAAGGAAAAGCTGAATAAAGAATATTCTTTTAAAAAAGAGAGTGTGGCTAAGCTCTTCAAACATACACTCAAAGCGGGTCTCCAACTACCAGTGAGTGTAAAGACACGGACGACGATAATCCTAACTATTATCCATCCGTGCTCACCATATTAAGAAATATTGTATATTCAAGGATTAGCTAGAAAGAAAATACAGAAATGGTGAATTCATACTGTTAGATAGTGTGTTAGTGCATCCAAAGAAGGAATCCGCCAAGGTAATTAGTTTCTCTCTAGTGCCATCAAGTAAAGATAAAAGTAAGGAGAAATTAACCTGTGATGAAAGTGGGAAGTTGCAGTTCACAAAAGGCTGCAAAAATGCTAAAACAATTGGAAGGCGTCCTAAGCATTTAGTGGAAGACAACACTTGAGCCAGTGCTTGACTCGAAAGAAAATCAGAGGTCAGATGTGTTAGCCTCAATATCATCCACCCAAAAATTTTGTGGAATGGCTAGCTCATCTTAGCATGAGAGACAACATAGCCAAATCCCGCAAGGGAAAAAAAGAAGGTCTGCCAAACCAAGGAATAAATCCAAGAAAAAGAAAAATATTGTAATACAGAAGATCATCAACAATATGGATGATTACCAACAACCAGCAAGATGACCTATTAGACTTACTAATTTCATTACCCAACTTCAAATTAACATAGAAATAGGGAAAGAAGATGAAGAACTTCCCATTGAATCCTGCTTAATGGTACATGAAGCTGGTGACAGCTCAGGGGAACTCTGTCTCCCAAATGAAGATGAAGTAGAGCCCGTCATGATGACAAACATAAAAAATGTAAAATTTGGTAGTGATTCCAAATCTTCAAATCCATCATTGGAAGGAGCAAAAGCTGATGCTAAAGCGACTGACTCATCTAAAGACTCGTGAAGTAGCTCAAGACGGTTGAGTGGTCGAAAGTGCTACCACATCAACAGAAGAAAGGGCCAATGAATAAAGATAAAGAAAAAAATTGAAATTAATGAGAAAGTCATCCCTAAAGATGCAAACAAGAAGTCTTCTCCAAATAAGGGAATTGATTACTACATTCTATCCCACTTACGGAAAGTTCTTGTACAACTATATGAAGCACTTCTAATGTCGGAAGATCTCTAATTGAAGCTCTTAAAGAACCGTAGAAGTTTGAAGCGTATTTTGTTGAAACCCTTAAGGTTTTGAACACTCAAGATCCCGTCCATCACATTTTGAGGAAGATATCATGCTTGGAACTACAACACAATCACCCTCTATATGTTATAATTGAAAGTGGTGGAGTTATAATACTTGGATCTTGATTGATCTTGGTTCCTCCATGAATCTTATGAATTTAAAGACCCTCGTGGTTATCTATGATATACAACATCTAGGGTGAGATAAGATAAAGTTGTCCAATGTTTCAATGAGAAGGGATAGAAAATTGTTGTGTCATTCGTCCTTCCTCTCAGATTCGGAGGTCTCTACATAGAAGCCAAATTTCATGTGGTCAATGCAGACACTTCATTCAAAGCTCTTTTGAGTCCACCATGGATTCATGAATACGACATTGTCCCATCTACATTGCATCAGTGTATGAAATATACAAAAGATGAAGAAAAATGCAAGATTGTGGATGATATGCAACCCTATGCGGTGCATGAAATGAAGATATACCAAGATACTAGCTACTTCCTTTCGAAGGAGTCAAAGCTAGCAGAGCAACTAGAAAATACTGCATCTACTTCAAAATCCACAAAAGGATAAGTTAAGAAGAATGGCAAAAAGAAATCAACTAGAAGAAAGGAGATCTCTCCAAATATCTCTAAGGATATAAAGAGCAAGTCCAAAATAACATTGTCCCTCATTTGGGCGTGATCAAGATGAAGAGGAATGCGCTCCTGCCAAATCTAGAAGCTCATATAAATCTTCAACCAAAGTGTCAAACTAGGAGGATCATTTTGACTCTAATTACGAGTTTGAATCTTCTTATGAAGTACAGTGCACATACTTAAATAATCATTGATCTAGTGGCGGCTACTCTGGTCACTCCTGCTCCTCCATAATATTTTAAGGAAGTCACTCCTCGGGAAGTTCATAATGTTGAAGAATTGATGACCTTCTACATTCCTCCCCTTCCTAGAAAGCATGGGCCAAGATGCCTATTTTATAAATCTGAGGGATGCCAAACGGAAGATCTAGGTTGGGTAATGCAATTGCTTGAAGAGGAAGAAGTCCCACAAGGATCCCAAAATATTATCCTCTGAAAATGCAGGACTTAATGCGCAAGCATGGGATCCATGCTGAAGCAAACAAATAAAGGACTAAATTCTTTGAGATGATGTGGTACCCAAAAGGTTCTCAATCCATTGGTAGAAGAAACAAATACACTACCAGGGGCCTTGGGTTCATCCAAGACAATCGTCCACAGAAGACACCTGTTATGTTATAACATAAGTGAAATTGAAAATAATAATGAAAATGAAGGTGATTTCTTTGAGATTAATCTTGCAAATAATGAAGAAGTATGAGCCATGCCGGCACCTGAGGAGCTTAAGGATGGTGGGCAGATAACTACCATGGATGAACTTAAAGAAATTAATCTGAGAATTCAGGAAGATCCTCCCTCAATGTTCATCAGTGCCCTACTTCCTGAAGATAAAGTGGAAAGAATTAAAAATGCTGCTCTGTGAATTCAGGGACTAATTTTCTTGGACATATGCAGAGATGCCAGGCTTATCCCCTAACGTGATGGTTCACATATTAGCAATCAAATCAGATGCAGCACTAGTCAAGAAAGCTTCTAAGTGAATGAGACTAGAAATTGAAGAACAGGTGATTACATAAACCAAAAAACTCATTGAAGTTGGTTTCATTCGAGAAGAAAAATATGTCGACTGGATAGCTAATATTATCCTAGTGAAGAAGAAGAATGGTTAGATTCATATCTGCATTGACTTTAGGGACTTAAATAAAGCATGTCCAAATGATGACTTTCCACTCCCTATATCAGAACTATTGGTGGACAATAGTTCAAATCATGACATGGTCTCATTTATGGACAGATCATCAAGTTACAATCAAATCAAAATGGCTCCTAAAGATGAGAAACATACCTCATTCAGGATGTCAATCAACATATACTGCTTTACAATCATGCCCTTCGGCTTGAAGAATGCTAGGGCTACATACCAAATGGCTATGACGTGCATCTTTGATGACTTGATTCATCAAAAAGTAGAATGCTACGTTGATGGCCTCATTGTCAAAAGTATAGATCGCAAAGATCATCTTGATGACTTGAGAATTGTCTTTGAAAGAATCAGAAAATATGATCTCAAGATGAATCCTCTTAAATGTGTCTTTGGAGTCTCCTCGAAGAAGTTCCTCGGATATGTTGTACATCATAGAGGGATTGAAATTGATTCCAACAAGATTAAGCAATAGTGAAATGCCTTCTCCGAGGAGTCTTCGCGAACTTCATTCCATGAAGGGGCATCTTGCATTTAGCAAAAGATTTATATGAAATCTATTAGGCATATGTCAACCCTTTGCAAAGTTGATGAAGAAGAACACTCTTTTTAAATGGGATAAAGAATGTCAAGAGGCTTTCGATAGTATCAAGATGTATCTATTGAATCCACCTATTCTTGCAGCGTCGATCCCAGGGAAACCTCTCATCTTATACACAGCAGCACTGGAGGAATCTCTATGTGCTATGTTGGCACAACATAATGAAGAAGGAAAGGACAACACTCTATACTACATCAGTCAAAGACTAATAGGAGTGGAAATGCACTATTCTCCAATTGAGAAGCATTATTTGGCTTTAATCTTTGCTATTCAAAAGATACAACATTAGATGCTATCTCAAAAAATTACTCTCATTTCAAGGATCATTCCGTTGAAGTTCTTGATGACAAGACCAACGTTGACAGGTCACTTGGCACGATGGGCTATTCTTCTGTTATAATTTGACATTACATATGTTCCCCAAAAAGCAATGAAGGGGCAAATCTTAGTAGACTTCCTTGCTGCACACCCCATCTCAGCAAATTCATTGATCAATGATGATCTTCCTAACGAGCAGTTCATGCATATATATGCAAAAAAAGTAACAAATGTGGGAACTATATTTTGATGGAGCTTCATCCATCAAATATACACCCTTCAAATCTCCTAAAGGCTCGAGCTGACATCGACCTTATCTTAATTACACCATAGGGTGGTATAATGAGGCACTTCTATAGGTTAACTGAGCCATGAACTAACAACGAAGCAGAATATGAAGTGTTGGTGGTAGGTCTGGAGGAAGCCATCTCTATAAGAGTCCATAATCTACAAGTTTATGGTGATTCTTAGATCATCATTAATCAAGTGTTGGGTATTTATAAAATCAACAAGCTCAAATTGACTCACTACCATAAATGAGTTCTTGAGCATATGAAACAAATTCCAAATATCATTATAACTTAGATTTCTAGATGCAAGAGCAGCAAAGCTTATTGCCTGGCTAAGTTAGCTAAAGAGATGAAGAGTATGGATGATGATGATTTTATACTAATTAATGTTTGCACTCTTCGGGTCTTAGAGCTAATAAATCTAAAATCCCCACTGAAATAGGGGTTATCGAATGCAAGTCAGTAGGTTGTAGTGCATTTTTCTTCTCACACTCTCTTTCAAATTGCTCATCAAAATCAACAAGATGAGGCTCAGACTATTCAGGAGGCACGACCTCAATTTGAAGAAACTCTAACACCACAAAGTAAAATTCTCATGGTGGAAGAGAAGGAAGATTGGAGATAACCCTTTGTCGACTACTTTAAATAAAGCAAACTACCAAGCAATAAGTCAATGGCTGCATAACTTGAGAAAAGGCTTCGACTATATGCTTATGTTGGCAATACCCTATATCGTAGGTCCTTCAAGCAGATGTGGCTATGGTGTTTGGGAATAGAAGAAGCCAATAAAGTGATTATTGAGATCCATGAAGGACTTTATGGCGCACACCAATCAGGTCTTAAAATGGCTTTCAAAATCAAAAGAATGGGATACTACTAGCCATCCATGGTAAAGGATTGTATCAATCATGCCAAGAGATGCCATGAGTGCCAAGTTCACGGCAACATCATTCATCAACCTCCAAACCCGTTGCACCCAATGATAGCATCTTGGCCAATTGAATGCTAGAAAATGGATATAATTGGACCAATTGACCCACTATCATTAGTTGGTCATCGTTTCATCCTAGTAGCCATTGATTATTTCTCCAAGTGGGCTAAAGCTACTCCATTCAAGGAAGTCACATTCGAGCATGTGACCAACTTCTTCACTCATAATATTATCTGATTATTGTGCCATCAATTATCTCGATAATGGTTTAGCCTTCAAAAGCACTAAAATCTACAAATTTGCTGATCGATAGAAGATTGACTGGCGATACTCATCGATTTATAATTCGAGAGCAAATGGCTTGGCCGAGGCTTTCAATAAAATACTAGTCAAGTTGCTTAGAAAGATCCTCACCAAAAATAAAAGTGAGTGACATACTAAGCTTATGGAAGCATTATGGGCCTACCACACTACTTATAAAACACCCACAAAATCCACTCCCTATGCACTAGTGTTTGGAGCTGAAGGAGTTTTGCTGCTTGAAGGTGAACTACCCTTGCTCCGAGTAGCCATTCAACACAGTCTAACTCAAGATGAGAATCCCCGTCTATGAAGGGAAGAGCTTGACACGCTTGATAAAGTTATCTAAGCTCTAGAAGTCTACCAAGTGATAGTGTCCAAAGCATTTGATCATACGGTGCATCCTTGAACTTTTTAAGAAGGGGAATTTGTCCTGGTGCTAAGAAGACCAATTATCCCTCATCACAAAATTGGCGGTAAATTTGAACATAATTGGGAAGGGCCCTTCATCATTGAAAATCTATATCAAGGAGAAACCTACCAACTCGTTGATTTTAAAGGCAGAAGACCAATGCCACCAATCAACGGTTGATATCTAAAGAAGTATACATGAAAGTGTAATAAAATGAATATCGTACTTAAAGCTTTCATAAGATTTACTTCAAAATTCTCTTATAACACAAGAATGTATTTCAAAGATAAAACAGAAATCCCCCTATGAGACAGGGGACATTTTATATATTCTTAGGTTGACATCGCGCCTAAGGCCAAAATTCTCAAATGAATGGTTATAATGATCAATGTGAGTCTTATATGATCATTATAAGTGTGAAAATGAAAAATAATTTTGATGTCATCATACTTGTGAAACATTGCAAAGATTCAAACATGAGGCATTTTTTTAATTTTTATAATAAAATGTTAGGCTTTCTCTGTTAGACAGCCTCCTTTGTATTTGGGTTGACATCGCGCCTAAGGTCAAGATCCTCATATACGTGTTCAAATTATGTAATCAAAATTTGTAAGTCTTAAACTCTTATTGGCCAGGAAGAGAAATTTTTAAATCTACAAACTGCAACAAATCAAGTTGGAGACACATCATCCCTCTATACATTAAATCTAGGGCTTAAGTGAGTGCATAAGGTTAGACTAGACACGCTTAAATATGATCGAGTCGCTGACTAGTCTGCCTACTCAACACACCACAAAGGCCGTAATAAGAGATCCCCATCCTATTAGCCCGATGATAAAATCCTCCATCAATTGCTCAAGTCCAAGATTTAAGTAGGCACATAAGGTTGGACTCAACATGGCCAAATATGGCCAAGTTCGTTGACAGGTCTGCTTACTCAATGCGCCACAAAGGTTGTAGTAAGGGATCCTCCTACGTTAGTTCAAAGACATGAGTATCCCAAAGTTTCAAATCTGGTAAGTTCTAGTGGGGAGATCATCCCTAATAGTCGTAAGGTCATTTTCCAATATTCCAACAAAAATAATTATCCTCGCTCAAGAAGGCACTAAGTCAAATTTGGTATTAATATCAAATGTGAAATTTTAATTCCTTCAACAAGTCTACAAAGCAGAAAGCAAAGATCGATGGAAGCTCTTCTTCAGTAAGTCCAACTAAGCAAAAAGCAAGGGATCAAATAAGTCATCCCAATGTTCATACAAAGCTAGAGGCTGAACTAAGGGAGTTATGTCATCGACATGTCCATTATGCGAAAAGTATATGACTGAATACTTTCTGCCATTAACCTATCACAAGCCAATGAAAGTAGAAAGCTAAGCCAAAAGGCAAGTTCATATCACCTGACAAGTCCTCAAGATAATTCAAGAAATTTTCTTCGTCAAATATTACAAGGCACAGAGCCGAGATAAAAGAAAAATATAAGATACAAATTCCTGAGGTAAAGTCTTCAATATGTCTGCTAAAGAAGAAAGCACAGGACCGATGAAGCAATCCCATAGTTCATACGAAGTCAATGACTAAACTAAAGGGATTTTGTGATTATTTAGTCCGTCAGAGCACTCATTGCGGGATTGATAACTCAATTATAGACTTAATATAAGTCGAAAGGCTAGGTCATTGGTCAATCCTTCATTGAGTCTGCTAATTAAAATGCTAGGACAAAAGGAGCTACAAACCTCAAAGTAATCAAAACTCAATCCTTCACTAAGCCCGCTAAAGCATTAAGCATAGGAAAGAAAGTATTCTGATTTCATCTGGCAAGTCAATCAAGACAAATCAAATCAACTTCCTCCATCAAAGTCTGCTAAAACTAAACCAAGATAAGATTTAAAATTCCAAATCTAAGAAATATAATAGTGATCAAGTCCAATATGCATGAAGCACATGACTAGTAACTTTATTCTTCACTAATTTGTTGTTATAATAATGCTAAGTAACAACTAGCATGATAAAAAGAGAATAGAGATCAACATTTAATTAACAAATCTCATCAAGTGCTACAATAAAAAAGTACAAATATCAGACTCCAAGGTGTAAAAGATCTCACTAATATGAAGAGATGAATACACATCTCATATAAGAAAGTACATCAAAGCAGGTGACCCTGTATATCCTGAAGCCATGTGATGAGCATGGTGAGTGTCTAGTATTCTATCTCTACAATCTTTAGGTCCTCTGCATCACGAGCTAAGGCAACATCAGCATCTGTCATGGTACAATGTTGAATCTAGTACCAGTGCTGCTCTCTCTCTATGAATTGAGCTCTCTTGTCCTACTCCACTTGAAGATCCGACTTACGGGACATCCACCCTGAGCTCCCTCAACCTTTGATCTTGTTAAAGAGGCTAGTCATCTCGCTCTGGTCGGTGAACTTTGGGAAGCTATCTCAAAGCTCTCAAATTCATCATGGGCTAAGTCAGCAGCTTCTCGACGGACCCTGACATGCTCGTGAAGCTATGGAAGTGAAGTTTGGGTCTGCATAATAGAAAGAGATCTCATTTTCCTAACCAAAGACTCTGCCTCCCTACATAAGCTCTCCCAAAATCTTAGCTTTATGTCCTCCAAGCCAAAGTGAGCAAGACAGTCTAATAGCATGTTGGACATCTAAGGTGAAGTGATGAAATGACTCAGGTGACCCTGGATATAGTCGTGAGAGTAAATCTCATAAAAATACTAAGTTGTTGTCTTGCATCACTCGATTCCTCAAGTCGAACACGAGGATAGCGATACATTAAATCTCGTGTAACTCAAACAGCCGTAAGGAAAACAAATAAAATTATTATTATTTAGAGAAATCATTCATAATAAAATTAAAATAAGTATGCAAACAAACAAAAGTAATACATGAAGAAGGTGACTCAAGATGGCCAGATTGATCATCCAACAATGGTGGTTGTGGCACAGTTGTGAGGTCAAAAGTTGAAGAGGGGTATATAGGAATAGTTAGTGCAGTACTGAATCCCAACCCTCCTGTATGAGACGTCTCTTTAGGACAAAATATAGAGGTGAAATCCGTAGAAAAGGTATATTCTTTGGGGGTGCTTCAATAACTGGAGCAAAGATATTGGTTAAGAAAGTGACGTGTTGGCTAGCCTCAAAGTCTTTAGAAGTAACAGGATCAATGCCAACAGACATCCTAGGCTCACAAGTTGCCTCCTTAGGAGTCAAAAGTCATCACGGAGTGGGACTTGCAGACCAATCTGCTAAAGCTCATGGAGGCTCCATCTGTTGAAGGCGTCTGCACCTACCAGATGGAGTGGGAACTTTTTGTGCAGTATCCTTCTAAGGTCACTGGACAACCAGAGGGATAGCACAACTACCCATGACATAAACTGATGAAAAACTTGGCAATTCATGATGATCGGCCCTTATAAAGTAGAATAGACTTGCCTCGTCGGTCAACTACATCAACCATATCTGTCTCTGTCGCATTAGCAAATAGACCACCCACATCCAGTTGGTGCACAAGAGAAAATTTGTTAGCTACTAAATGAGGAGCAAAGAAAAAAGGC
This sequence comes from Cymbidium sinense, assembly GCA_021442155.1. Taxonomy (NCBI): domain Eukaryota; kingdom Viridiplantae; phylum Streptophyta; class Magnoliopsida; order Asparagales; family Orchidaceae; genus Cymbidium; species Cymbidium sinense. The sequence continues at coordinate 2,867 of JAKCPB010002057.1, read as the reverse complement.
ATACCCGTTCTTGTTCTAGAGTGGAAGTTACTTATGATAGCTGCATTACAAGTGGATATTTTCTTTTTGAGAAATACTGAGGATACTCTAAGCAGCTGAATGCCCCTCATATATGGATGTAAACCCATGCATAAAGATAATGTCATGGTGGTGTTACATCTGATGCATTTCGAGAGTCCGCTTCCGTGATAATTCTAAGAGCTTTGTATATTCCAGAGAGAACCACTGGAGCTATTGAAATATGCTCCCCACAAGAGATAAAACTGGAAACTAACAAAGCACTAGCTCTAACAGAGCCTTCTCTAGTTGGAAGGACAAACACACATAGCTATGTAACCAAGAAACCCATTAAAAAGAGGTCTTCATCTACACCGAGAAAGTGCCAAAATGCATATCCAAAATAAATGGCTCCAAGCTATGAAATGCTACCCATGAGCCACACCAAATTCAAAATGATCACGTAAAGATACAATAGACCGATCTAAATTGTCTTCTTTAATGAAGTCATGAATCCAAGTGTCCATTGAAATGGTAGTTTTAGCGTTTTAGATAGTCTAGCCATCCCATGGATCTAGATAATGGCTTAAAATCTTTGGAAATATAGTCGGTAGAATCAACTCACCTTGTTTGTTCCCATTTGTAGAAGCGGCGTATGAAAAATTTCTTCACGTGTGGAATACATTCATCATACCAAATTTTGACCATAGATTGGTAATCTAGATATAGCTTGTAGCTCCTATAAAGTAATAGTCAACTCTTCTGGCCCCATCCAACAAGTGTTCATAGCCGAATCTCAAAATTCCACCACGCCTTTAGCCCATGATGGAGGAATCCTTTCAATGCTAAACATAGAAGCATACATAGCTTCATAAACTCTAGCTCTCTTTAAGATGTATTTGTGTGTCATCAATACATACCAAACCCACTTGATATACCCGTGGGTGGGCTGAGCAGCTTCCTAAAATCAGAATTTAGAAACCACTATGATGAACCAGATTGTAGCTGATGATGACCATGTAGTCTTGATTGTCTAGTTGGTTACACAATATCAGTCGTTGGTTCTAAAATGTCACACATATTGTAATCGACCTGATCAACTGTGTTCTCAAGTGGGTTGAATTCACCTCACTTCAACTTGAGAGTGGTCACCCAACTCTCTCTTATAAATGGAAGAATCGAGCTCATGTTGGCAACATAAATGATCTTGTGAAAATTTATCATAGATGTTGTGCCCTTAGCATTCATATTGTTCTAATCATCATCAACTTCAATAATCCCCTAAGGATCATGGTCATCTATCATAGTCTAACTGACTTCTTCAGTAGGCTCATCAATAGGCATGTCGGTGAGTCTTTTCCAACTAAACATATTCTACAAAGAAGAAGAAGAAGAAGAAGAAGAAGAAGAAGAGAGAAATCAAAATATAAAATATAAGCAAACGAAAGTATCGCTTAAAAAGGGGCATGAATATATCTAGAAAAAAGGAAAAGGCCATAATAAATAAAAAAAAGCATTTCCAAGACCTTATGCTTGGCCAAATTTTGGTAAAATCAAATGTTGATATTTCAATAGCACACTAGCCGAAGCTTTCAAATATGTCATGCAAAAAGTCTCCTAACTATCTGTTAGCCAACCAACTTGCAATAAATATATCCCGCCTAGACACGAGGCATTTGTTAACCCCACATTTATTCCAAGACTCAGGTTGAGTAAATATGATAAGTTGATTAGCTATAAACGATACATTGTATGAATTAAGTTAAGGATAACTCGAGTACTTTTAAATTTGCTTAAATATCATTAACCCATAAAACAAAAAATTGCAAATTAATTCAAATTATTAAACTCACAAAAAGGGGGACAAATAATAATGATAATATTACTCTAGCCGTTGCATAGAATAATATGCATAAAATATGGAAATATTTAAGGGGTTTTTACATACATACCACTCCAAACCATCTAATTTACTCATTTAACACATAAAACTTTAATATTACCCATATACCACGCCAAATATTACCGTAACTCATTTCTACCATTCCGTAAGCCTTCCGTAAGGTGGAGACGGAGCAGTGAAGGTGGACTTATTTCCACGGGCATTTCTGTCCGTCGAGAGTGAGAGAGCGAGAGAGAGTGAGAAAGCTCAGTTCGCAAATTTTTCCCCTCTTTCATTTCTGCTGCTCATGCATTTTTGATTCCACGAGAGTGAGAAAGAATAAGGTATCTTATTATTTCTTCTTCATTGTTAGGTCATCGTATGCAGCTCTGGATTCTACAATCCTTTTCGCTTTGCTGTAGCTTGGGTTCGGATTTTGTTCCCGCATAGGCTTTCACGTGTTTTCTTCTCTTTCATTTCTGGATTTTGTTCCCGCAATGGCCTACTATTATTATACGATTTGTTTTTAAGTGAATAAGGTAGTTCGTCGAGAGTGAGGGAGAGAGAGTGAGAAAGCTCTGGCCATGATTTTCTCCCTCTTTCATTTTGTTGCTCGTGCATTGATTCACGAGAGTGAGGAAGAATAAGGTAGCTTATTGTTTCTTCTTCATTGTTAGGTCATCATATGTAGCTCTGGATTCTACAATCCTTTCGCTGTTGTAGCTTGTCTGATTTTGTTCCATAGGTTTTTGCATTTTCCCCTCTTTTGTTTCTGGATTTTGTTCCCGCAATGGCCTACTATTATTATACGATTTGTTTTTTAGTGAATAAGATAGCTTATTGTTTCTTCTTCATTGTTAGAGTTCCTTTCTGGAGAGAAAATTTGAAACACTCAGAATCATTTCATTAATTACAGCCACTGCTAGCACAAACATTCCTTCTTAGAATAATTTATTGTTTCTATTTTTTAATGGTTGTTATTATTCAA